>NTPY01000883.1:305527-342819 GCA_002922825.1 Brachionus calyciflorus
TTTACTAAATTTTACGTAATTTTACGTAATATTACGTAAGATTACGTAAGCTTACAATTTCTTACTTACCAATTTTGATGTAAGCTTACGTAAGCTTACGTAATTTTACGTAAAATTACGTAAAATGATGTAATATTACTGATTCTCCGACTAAACTTTAAACACTGTAAATAAAAAAATTTTATTTATGTAATTAAATCATTTTATTATTCGTTTTCATATAAAATCTTAGAGTAGGTAAAGATGACCTGGATTTTTGTTCGAGTAGAAAACTTATAATTTGACGTTAAAAAAAGTTGTATAAAGTAACAAAAATTTATTCCGGTGACAACAGCCTCTTAGAATAAAAATTTTTTTATTTAAGATTTTGGCTGGAAATTCTTTTCAGAATATCGAGATTCTTTTTTCTTTCCAGGTCGAAATCAAACGACTCTAAAAGACTCAGTTTTTTTTTAATATTATCATCGATATTTCGACTCTGAAATAATTAATTACGAAAATTTTAGACAGAAAACCTCAATTAACATCCCATAGACAAAGACATTACAAGAAACATAATAAATTTATTATTTCTTTATAAAAATTTATATACAGTGAATTCTCGATTATCGAGACCCACGATTATCGAGACACGAGACTTTTTTAGTAAATTTTTGTTTCCCGAATTTTGCCAATCCTTTTACATGTAAAAAAAATTCGATTATAGAGACTAGAGAGACTAGAGTCTCGATAATTATTTTATTACCGAGACCTTTTTCTTAGTTAAATTGATACAGATCAATGTAAATTTTTCTTTTTTTTCGAGACTTTAAAAAATTTCCCTTAAAATCAATTGTAAAAATATTTAATTAATATGATGAAAAGATCCTTCATATTAGAAAAAAGTGAACCTTGAAATTATACAAAGAAAATTCGAAAATCCGGAAGAATATAAGAAGTCCTTTAAAGAAAAAATATTTTTTTAAAATTTAGAAAATTAAATTTTCATTTTTTTCGAGACTTTTTTCTGGAAAACAGAAAGTCTCGAAAATTGATTAAAGAGACAAAATTATCGAGACTCGTTTTTTTGTTTCCCAAACGAGTCTCGATAATCGAGAATTTACTGTATCTCGTTTTTTATACATTTAAGAGTCCCAAATAATGTTTTTTATACTAATTAAAAAATTTTTATTTAAATTTTCCAAATTCAATTTGACGATCAAAAATGGAGCTTTAGAATTAAATTTTTTGATTTTTTCGATTTGACCTTTTAATCTTTAAAAAAATTATTGTTGAAAGTTTTTGGTCAAAAACTATCAAATTTTTAAATTTAAAATAGAAAAATATACTCACCTCTTTTTTGGCTTTATAGTAGTCCTTGTTAAAAACAGTTTTGTCTGTATCGGTTGGAGCACTAAATGTATCCGTAACTAATTCTGTTATATTATCCATTTTTTGAGTTTGTTGGATTTTTAAGTAATTATTCCTTGAAATAAAATCGCATTATTTTTGTGTTGTTAACAGCTTTTTTTGTTAATGTAATGTTAGAGAGAAACTGAAATAACTAAAGAAAATTCTCCGAAGGTTAATTTTAAAATATTGTTTCATAAATCCTTTTGAAAAATTAAATGTTTGAATACATTCGATTAGAAGAAATAAATAAAATAAGAAATAGAAAACTTTTCAATCAGTTTTCATTTTTAAATTTTAATTTTTTAGTTTGTTTAGGTAGCTCTATTTGCAATTGGTAATTTAAACTGACAACATTTTAAAATAAATTCTCACTAATAAAATAAATAGAGAGAAATAAAACATAAAAAAAAGTTTAATAAAATAGAAAGGGTATAAAAAAAAAGCGATTGTTCTACGGGTAACATAATAATAAATTATTTGTAATCATTTATTAGCTAACTATAAAAGAAAAAAAAAGCCTCAAACTAAGTTTATCTTTGAAATAATTAGACGATTCCTTCAAGAAACAAAACTTTTAATTTTATTTTCATGAAAAAAAAAAGTTTTATAAAGAGTTATTTTTTGAATTTTAAAAATTTTATTTCACTGAATGTAAAACCAATATTTTGTTCAAAAGGCCTTGAAAATCCTTAAGAATGGCGTTTTAAACAAGTTAAATTTTTTTTAAAATTTAAATTAAAAAAAAATCAACATTGCTTAAATTTATTCATGAGTCGGTGAAAAGTCAAAATAAGACTTAATATTATTCTAATTCAGACTTACGTGAAAAATTATTAATAAAGTCTAGTAATCAGTAATGTTTCATATATTCTTTTTTTCTATGTCTTTTAATGACATTTTCTGATCTATTCTTTTGAAAAATCTATTGGAAAACATTCAATATTTTTAATTCAAAATCTTTTTTTTGTATTTGTACCAATCGTTTTGCTAATTTATTTTCGGGAAGTACTAAAGAACCTCCCCCCAAGCCAAATCGACTAAAGCTATATATCAGCTTGTAGATCTCGACGAGCTGATCACGAATATAATATTTTTTAGTTGCAGGGATGTTCCTTTCAAAAGTTATAGGCTTTTAAAGTTGCAAAAATAGCCTTTTTATTTGCTACTAACTCACCATAAAAAAGAAAAAAAAATTTTTTCATTAAAAAAAACGTTTTTATTATAATTAGGGCCAATAAAAATAAATAAAAAAAACTTTTTAACTCTCCTTATTAGAATTTAATAGAATAATTTTTTATTAATGCATACAATTAATTTAAAATGATAATTATTGGAATGAAATAAATTTTAACGGATGTTTTTTTTCGAACATAAAAAGGATTTTTTTTTGTTTATTGTTTTAATGACAAAAAAATAATACTTACCCTACACTTTGCTCTTGCCCTAACCCTAATTTTCACAGATATTCACATTTTATTAAAACAATTCTAACCCTAAAATTAGCCCTAATTTGCCATTTGACTCGGCTTCGCCTCGTCAAAAGCCAAAATATGGCTAATTTTATGGTTAGAATTCTTTAATTTGGATATATTTTTTAGTTTATTTCATATTTTTGAAAATTTGTATATATATTTTAGTTATAAAGCAATACGAAAAAGGCTATTTTTGCAACTTTAAAAGCCTATAACTTTTGAAAGGAACATCCCTGCAACTAAAAAATATTATATTCGTGATCAGCTCGTCGAGATCTACAAGCTGATATATAGCTTTAGTCGATTTGGCTTGGGGGGAGGTTCTATAGTCTACCCTATTTTCGTTCTTTTGACTTCAAATATTTTTGCTACTTTTTAAAATTCTCAATAGTATTTAAAAAAAAAAAAACACGAGAAATGTGTGAAATGTGATTCGTGCATGCATGTCACATGTCAAAGACTAAAAAAATCAATTTCTTGCAATTTTCCCTAGACTTTCTGGTATGATTTAGTTTACTCGATAGAATATTAATTTATTTCTAGATTAAATTACTTATTACAAAAAAAAAAGAAGTGAATTAATTACGGATCAAAATACTTGCCAATAAAATACCGTATTGTCTTGTAGATAGCTTAAGAATTTAAACCCAATAAATATATATTTTTTTTTGAAATTTGGGCTCAAAAGTTTTTGATTTGTGGTGAAGAGATTTTTTTTAAAAAAATGTTGATTTTGTGGCGAAAAGTTTTAAGATGTGGGGAAGAGTTTTTTTATTGTGAGGAGAAGATTTTTTTTTGTGAGGATGAGGGAGACCCAAATTTTTTCTATTTAATGAATTTGTTAAATTATTTATCAAAAATATAATGTTATTTGACCTTACTTACAAATAAATTATCATTTTTCCTAACCTTTTTAGATGATTTTTCTTTCCACTCAATTTTTCCCGCGAAAAACATGTTGCCCGAATCTAAAAGTGCGCCATAATTCTTAAATTCCTTTAGCGAAGTTATCATATTAGTTATACTCTTAAAAAAAATTCTATAAAGGCTGAAACAACTTGAGACTTTTCTTAATTTCTAAATAACATCTCGCGTTATAAATAAAAATGGTTAATTTAATAGACAATCTGATCTTTTAATTTTGTTTTGATAAATAATTAAACAAATTCATTAAATTAATTCAAAAAAGAATTTAAACGTGACAAACAACTTTTTTTGGCTAAAAAATTCGTGAACGCTCATTTTGGGAACATGTTAAAGACCATTATTGTACAATTTTAAACGAATAACTCTTTTAAACTGATTAAATTTTTCGAAAAACTAATAAATGCTGATGATCATTTATTTATAGAATTTTAAAAGATCTTGGTTAAAAATATAAATTAGTTACGTAATCATTTGGTAAAAAATAAAGATTTTAAAAATTTTCCGTCTTAAACTTTTAAATTGATGTTTTTTTTCTTATGAATAAGGAGTTTTGTTCAAATTAGTTTTAATCGAACAAATTCATAAAATTTGACAAAATAAGAATATATCATTTTAGTGAAAAATATTTCTGGGAAAAAAGTCTGTGAAAAAAATCTTTTTCGAAAACTTTCCACACACTAAAAAAGTGATTCAAATAAAAGAAATCATATTTTTACATGTTAAACAGAAGCAGACTTCTTCTATTTGTGGTTCATTTTATTTGAAGTAACATTTTCATACCGTATTTACCGTATTCCCTTGTTTTTTAATGCAGCATTAAAAACCGAAAATTCTGTTTTAGTGCAGGCACTTAGTACCATCTTCCCCATGTTAAAGTGTTCTAAATTTTGAAGCCTGCGCTAAAAAAGAATTTTCGGAATTTAAGGCGGAATTAAAGTCGAGTTTCCGGTTTAAAAGCGGGATAAAACCGAAAAAAAAAATTAAAATTTTTAATTAATTTTTAATAAAAATCAATTATTTCTAAAATTAACCCGGCACTAAATATGAAAAAAAATTAAATAATTTTTTTAATTTAAAATAAAAAAAAAATAAAAAAAAGAAAAATTCGGCTTTAGCGCGGCATCAAATGCGAAAAAAAAAACAAATTATTAGAAATTCGGATTTATTGCTACTTTGAAAATGGAAAATTAAAAATGTAAAAAATTTAGAGTATCATAGAAAATGATAACATCATTTACTGTAAATTCTGTTATCAAAATCATGTAAGTTATCAAAAATGATTTTAACGTTTCGAAAAAAATTGCCTCAAAAGTTTTTCGACTCAACTTTAGTTAATGAAAGGTTTCGAATATCGAACTTCATCAATGTCAGCCAGAAGAATTGCACGAAAGAAAATATAAGTGTTCGGAGATACTGTAAATTTTTTACATTTTTAATTTTCCATTTTCAAAGTAGCAATAAATCCGAATTTCTAATAATTTGTTTTTTTTTTCGCATTTGATGCCGCGCTAAAGCCGAATTTTTCTTTTTTTTATTTTTTTTTTATTTTAAATTAAAAAAATTATTTAATTTTTTTTCATATTTAGTGCCGGGTTAATTTTAGAAATAATTGATTTTTATTAAAAATTAATTAAAAATTTTAATTTTTTTTTTCGGTTTTATCCCGCTTTTAAACCGGAAACTCGACTTTAATTCCGCCTTAAATTCCGAAAATTCTTTTTTAGCGCAGGCTTCAAAATTTAGAACACTTTAACATGGGGAAGATGGTACTAAGTGCCTGCACTAAAACAGAATTTTCGGTTTTTAATGCTGCATTAAAAAACAAGGGAATACGGTACTCGAAATTAAGAATAATTTAAATAAATTTTCTATTCTTCCAATAGAAGAAATAAACTACTTTTTTATTCTCAATCGATTTGAATTATACAGTACAAATTAGAACTAACTTGTACGCACTTTGTTCTTCGACTCTTCCTCGACTCTTCTTCAACTCTTGCTTTCCTCTTCCTCGACTTTTCCTCTGAAGAAAACATTCAATAAAAACTAATATTTTATAACGTATTTTTTTTTAAATCTTCCTTTCCTGAGAAAGGAAAGGAAAAGAAGAGAAAGAGTCGAAGAAGAGGAAAGGAAAACAATCGTACAAGTTATTTTTAATTTGTACTGTAGAATAAAATCTTATTATTCATTAATTTATTTGATGTACTGGTAAATTCTTAATTTCGAGTAAATACGGTATATTTTGCGCGAAAATGATTAAAATAAAACCATTTAAATTAAGTTATTAACTTCAATAAATACAAAGGCTGTCACAAATACAAATGAAAAAAATTCAAATTTTTAAACTTTTAAAATTCAAGAAAACTATATTTTAAAACTTAAGTTCATAAACACTAGGATAAATTGTTTTATTTACATTACTACTTGTTGTAGCATTAAGATTTACAACTGAGGATTTACTTTCTTCGAAGTCGATTTTTTAAGAAGACAAATAAATAGCTTCGAGGAACAAAAAAAATTTTATTTTGCTTTAAATTGTATCGTAATATATTTTTCTAAGTATTTTTCTTTCCCTTCACTTAACTTTACTCAGTTTCTCGTTTTGATTTTAAAAATATTACTTGAATTTTTCATAAGCAAAGTCAACAAGCTTTTGTAAAGCAATTACAATTCTAACTTTATGACGAAAAAATCTCCTGGCCTTAAATAATAAAAAAAATTTAAATCGATACTTGTCCGAAAAAAATAAACTTGAAATAATTTCTTTTACTGCCATATTGGTGAATCGAAGTTGTTTTTTACTTTTTGTCCTAGATTTAAATGAATGTGTACTCGATAAATTATTTCGAAATGAATAAACTGACGATTGAGTGTACATATCATTCGAATCATCTGTGGTTTCCAACTCATTTTCATTACCATTACTATTATTTCTCATGTGTCTTTTTTCGCTCATTGTTAATTGCTCACCTATGATAGATCGAGAAATTGGTAAAATCAAAATCTCTAAATTTTCCATTTTTTTTTGAAAAGAAAAAAAAAATTTAAGCATTTTTTTTTCTTGAGAATTTTTCAAGGCATGTAAACTTATATAATTTCATATCATAGAATTTTAAAAGCTACTTAAGTTTCTAAGATTCTTGGCTAATTGAGATTTCTATTTGAGATTTCTAAAAAATCATAAACATTTAAATTTAATTTTGAGAAATTAAAAAAAAAATGGAAAATTTTTTTTTTGTAATGAATTATAATAAACTACTTATTAAAGCTTCATTTAAATTAACCACTAAAGGAACATTGTAAATTTCATTACTCTCTTGCTCAAATTCGTTGTTTTTGTTTCTTTTTAATTTTAGACTTGGTAGAGCAATTTCGTATTCTTTGTCTAATTTATCCAAGCTCAATACGTTAAATTTCAAATTATCATTTGTTTTCTCGATTTTGTTCGTATTTAAGTATTTTTTTTTGATGATTTCGTAAGTGTTTTTGCTCTCGAGGATTTCTTTAACTTGTCTCATAAGTCTTAATTCAATTGAGCTATAACTTGAGCCATTAGATAAAACCATATTTTCTTTTATATTAAAAATCGAGTCCTTATTTCTTTTCGAACTACCTTCAAGAGTGGGTAATATTTCTTTGTTTTTTATATAGTCAATATGACATCGGTTTAAATCATTCATTTTTGTAGTAAAGCCCATAAATCTAAAGAAGAAAATATATTTCAAGAATTCCTTAAAAAAAATCAACGCATTTTAATTAGAAGTTGAGAAACTTAATGAAAGATTTTTGAATTAACAGTAAATCAAAAACGTTAAAAAAAAGTTTTTTCGAATCATAGACCTTCCTATTAACCTCAAAATTACCTTATTTGTTTCTGTAAAATATCTAACATGAAATCACGTTTTTAACGTGGAATTAAAGACGTTTTTTTTGGGAGTAAATTCAACACTAAAATAAAAATACTTTTTTATTCAAAAGAAATCTTTTTAATCCAATTTATTTCTTATTTTCCAAAATTACAGAAAACTGAAAATTTAAACTTGAGTTTGTAAGGAAAGAGCTTTCTCATTAAATACAGCTGACTGCATCAGTTGAGGGTTTGAAATATCTTTTAAATAGTTACTGTAGTTAATTAATATGAACCCCTTTTTTTCTTTTAATAAAATTTTGATAACTAAAAAACAAATCTTAAGAAAGTAAAAATAACATTTATCAAGAGATCTTCTTTGTCTGTGAAGTATCATCACTGTAAATACCCATTAAACAGCACTTGCCGCGAAAAAGTGGCATTACCATTACAATTTTCGAAAAAAATTCTTTTTATAAAATTTTTTTCAATTTTTTTTTATAAAAAATCGGTAAAAATCTTATAATAATAATAATATAAAATAGCTATGATGTGGGTTATCTACATGAAGTGAGGTTTAAAGCTCACTGTAATAGCTTTCTAAATTAAGTTTATCAATTTTGTTTTTAAAACTATTAATATCTTTTGAATTTACAACATCTCTTGGTAGACGGTTCCAAAATGTTTACACTCTGTTCATAAAAAAGTTGTAGCGTTGATCGCAACTTTTAACCAGTTGCCTTTCTCCTACAAATTCATGTGATCTCAATTGTGTTGCTGTTGAATCTGACCCCATTTTTTTTTTATATAAAACATTATTAAACCAATTCACTTCATCAAAACCTTTCACAATTTTGAAAAAATTTTTCGAAAAAAAAATTCATAAGAGGAATTTTTTTCGATAATTGTAATGGTAAAGGTAACGGTAATGGTAATGCCACTTTTTCGAGACAAGTGCTGTATTAGAGCAAAATTTTTGGGTCGAAAAATCCTTTCAAGAAAAAAAATTTTTCTTTAGAAATTGAAAAATATTTTAGTGAAACAAACGTAAATAAATTAGGAATAGAAAGAATTAATTTCATTTTCAATAAAACAAAAAATTTAATTTGTTCAGTCTTTAATCTTGATTTATAATTAGTATACTTAAACCCTAAAATAGATCACTTCTCTTAAGTCTTTCATCTAAGCTTGTTAACCTTAAAGCCTTTAGCCTAGCTTCCTAGGCAATTGCAAATAAAAAAAATATTTAGTAGCCTAAAATGTAACAAAAATGCTATAATTTTCTGTTCAAAATACCACATTTATTTTGTGTTTAAATGTGTTTCAAGTGAAATGATCATGAAGACTTCTTAAGCTTAAAAAGTCTTTAAAAATCATTTTTAAAGAACGTATTTTAAAAGAAATTATTACTAATAATTTCTTTTAAAATACGTTTCTATATTGACCTTTTTTCACACGAAACATTCACATGCTATCAAAAATTTGATTTTTCCAATTAAACCTCTAACCAGCATTTGATTATTTATTGACGATTTGTTAAAGAGAATTTTTAGAATAACCATTTTTATTCTAGAAAAGTATTTTATTATAAAAATTTAATTTAAGAATTGAGTTCTTAATTAAGCCTTCTAATACCTTGAAACAAATTATTTTAGAGAAGCTGTTTGATAAAATTTGAGTAACTTAAAGTAAAATGTACTTAATTTTTAATTATTATTTTAATGCTTAATTTTTAACTAACATCAAGTGCATCAATACACTTAACAGACTTAATTTTCTAAAGCGAAATGAAATTTTTTTGGGGGAAATATTGTATTAATGTTGAATTTAATATAGCGTGTAACTGTGTTTTTGACATCAAATTAACGACAAACCCTAACCAAGTTGTCACTAAACATCTTTTATAATATATTCTAATTAGAGAATCTGGAATGACAACAAGATTGAGACAAGAAGCATTATTTGATTTCGTTTATTCAAACGAAGCTCATTAGAAACGCGTGTTCTTAGTTAACAATCGTAGAAACAGTGCTGATTTGATACTCGGATTTTACGTAAATTTACATAAAATTACGTAAAATCCAAGTATCAAATCAGCACTGTATAATAAAGTTCATTTTTAAAAATTTTAAATACAAAAATTTTGTTATAAATCTTTTAAACAAAGAATAAACGTGATAAATAAAATCTAAATATTTTTTTTAGTCAAATAGCCTGGGAAATAACCTTAAATAAATAGAAACCTTTAGCTCCAGCATTTTATTAGGTCTCGAAACATTTTTTGAGTAAACATCGATACATATTACACAGATTTTTTGTTTATTTTTTTTAAGGCCTTTCATATTTTAAAAACAAGAAAATAATAAGAGTTAAAAAAATTAAGAAATTTAAATTACGTTAGCATGATTCAATTGAATTCTTTTTAGATTGACGGTGAATTTTTCTTATATTTTATGTAAGATATTCAAAAGTTAATCCCAAGGATGTTGATTTAAAAATTAAAAATAAATCCTTCTTTTTAATAATAATTTTTGTCAAAATTTAAGATCCTTGATTTTTGTTTCATAGATATTCGAGTGTCATGAAAGGCAATGTTAATTTTAGACAAAAATAAAATGTTAATCAGCACTTCAGATTAGCTAATTAGGTTTTAGGATACATTTTACTTAGTCATATAAGCTAGTGAATTAGTGCAAGCAAATATCTGAAATTAACAAGACCAATTTTCTTTTAGTTAATTTCTTAAAAAAAAATTTTAAAATTTCTAACGCTTGTAATTCGATGAGAAGAAAAACACTGAATTAAAAAAAAGAAAAAAAAATATTAGGGGAAATTGATTTCCTTTCTTAGTATTGAATAACAATAGTTGTAATAGAAAGAAAAAAAAATAAAATAAAATTTGTAAGAAAGCTCGGAAAAAAAGGTTTTTCATATTGCCAATGACAACTAAATTACCTTTTTTTTCATTAAAAACGTCAGTTTATGATCTCTTTTTTATTACTTGAAAACGTCCGTGGTTATTGTTGGTTTAATAAATTAATATTTTATTGGTCTAACAAAGAAATTTTATTTAAAAAAGTCAATATAAATTTTATTTCATCTTAAAAGAGAAAAATTTATGAATTACTTGTTCTAATAAATGATTGTTGACTGGTCGAAATTTTGAAGAAATATTTATTTTTAGGAAATACTAGTAGAAAAGGTTAAAAAATAAGGGGTCATGTCGACTTTGTGCACAATGACATCATAAATAATAGTGTTCACAAAATTTTCTTAAAAAAAATTTCATTTTAAATATTTGAATTAAAAAGATAAATCCGGCTTTCCCTAAAATCCGCAAACTCTAATTTTTAACAATTGCATGAATTTTTTTAAATTCCGGATTTTAGTGTTTAATTAAAAAAATATCCGTGTCCGACTGTCCGTGTGTCCGTGTCCGGATTTTAGGGATAACCGATAAATCCTTGGTATTTAAGATTATAAAAATATACATATTTTCACAAAATTAAAAAATATACACAAAAAGTAACGCATTTAAATACTGAAAATTGAGATTAATTAGAATTCTTTTTATTTCTTATCGAAGAAATAAACTTTTTTCATTTCTTAAATTGAATCAATTGATTCTGACATCGTTCTTCTACAGTTATTTTGGATAAAAAAAATTACGCGATTTGAATTTATCATATGAATCGTTAAGAGTATTTCTACTAAGCTTACTCTAAAGTGGTTCTAATAAAGGTGCTTAGCAAAAAAAAATATCTCAATACTATAGGGTTTAAATAAGAATTAGACTTTTTTTATTTATAATTTACTGTTAGAGACTTAACTAGTTTCAAACTTTTTAATTCAATAAATTTTGTGTTCACAAAAGATAAAAATTGTTCATTAAATTTTGTAAATTTTTTAATTTTCATGGAATTTGTGAACAATATTTTTAGTGAACAATTTTGTGCACAAAGTCGACATGATACCATTGTCACAAAATTGGTGAAAAAGTGTTCACATAGCCGACATGACCCAAAATAAGATAGTAAATATTAGATTTCCACTCTACATTTTCCAATGAATCTTAATACTACCGTAAAAACTAGCTGGTAAAGGCTTTTCTAATGGTGAGCGAAAGATAAAGCATCATGTCGTAATTATCGCTCTGCTCCATTTACCGAATTCTCTTTAATGTTCCAGAATTATACCCAAAGTAAAATTTGGTAAGAAAAGCGCCGGATAAAAAAAATTAAATTAGAATTATTAATTTTTTATTAGAATTATTGTCCTTTTTTACTTTTTCACTTTGGGTATAATTCTGGAAAATTCACGAAAATTCGGTTAATCAGCCCCCAGGAACCCAGGAGATGTATATTCAAATAAAAATAACTCGAAAATATTTTCTAAAACTAAATTATTATTAGTATTAAATTTTCCAAAATAAAGAATATTTAAAAACCAATGCAGAATAAATTCGTATTTGGCAAATGTTGATTTTTTCAAAAAAAATCTATCCCACGTCCTTTAATATGCTTTTTATCCAAGAAATGGTAAAAAATGATTACAAATAAGGTAGTTTTTTTTTTAATTTTTTTAATTTCGAGACCGTAAAACTAGTATCTTTTTCGAAATTTATTCACAGACCTTTTAGCTTCTAAAAAAAGGGATGTTACAATTTTGGAAGTTTTCGAATTTATACCAATAAAAAAATGAAAAAGTGGCTCGAGAATTTTTTAAAAAAATTAATTTTCTTTATTTAGTTAGATACCAAGAACTTTTCTTGGATTAAAAAAAGCTTACAATACTGGCCATTCACAACGAGCAAAAATGAACGGTAATAAAATTTCCTGAACGTTCTTGGTTTTCATGAATAATATTAGGCTACGAACAATTCAATTTCCAAAAAAACGATCGTCTAATTGTGATTTTCAATTCGAAAAAAAATTAGTCAAAAATATTTCCCATTATGACCCAATGGTTCGAGTCGTATCATGGGGATCTGGAATTTCGAATTAGAGAAACTAGTTGATTTAAGGGTATGGGTTCAAAATCATCACTACCACAAAAAGTTTTCACAATGAAAGTTTAGGGAAAAAAAGCATCAAAACTTCATGAGACAAAAACAGGATGAAACTATTTAGAAAAAGATAAACTACGTGTAACCTTAAATAACATTATAATATACATTATATTATTATAATCCTTATCGAAAAGAATAAAAACGAAAAATAGAATGTTTAAATAGTGAGACGAGCTTTGAGACAAAAATCGGAATAAAAGTATACCCTAGAAGTTGTCGAGAGTTTAAAAAATATATCTTAACACTAGAAGGCCCGATTTTTCTTATACCTTTAAAGACCAAGAGGGTTTTTTCAACCCTTCAATCTTTTATACAGTTTCATGACTAAATTTTTTATTGATTTTTTTACTTAGTTTTACTTAATTATTTTCATTTTTGATCATTATATTAAAATTTGAATCCTCCCATAACCTTCAGTACCTTGTGTGAGAACCCTAATCAGTAATTATGTTTTATCTTCATTTTAGTCAACATCTTTTTAGAAAATATTGATTGATCTTCAATTCAAAAAACCCGTTTGGTCCTTTAAGTATAAATTTTTATTTTTCCGGAAAAAAGTTTATAAATGATCAAATTTATATTTTCTAAAAAGGTTTCCTAATTTTAGATAAGCTAGGAAAAGATTGGGCTTGAAAATTTTTTTTTCGACAAATAGATAACTTTAAAGGACAATAACGGGTCGAAAAAACCCGCCGGGTCTTTGAGTGTTAACTTATTTTTATATATTTACTTTGAATTTTTTAATTTCAAAGAATAATTCATAAATTTTTAAGAAATAATTAAATATTGTTGCATTTAAACTTTCCGTAGTTATAAGATAAGTCTAATGAACGTTCGTGAAGAATAAAATTTAACGATACTAAAATCAATGTTTCGGAGCTACTTAACCCACTCTGGATTTTTTCAACGTTTTTATGAGATTGTAAAGAATATTTTCTTAAGAAGCTCCAAAAAATTGCAGTTACTAAACTTCTGAGCTGTTCTGAACATCTGCTTAAACATGTTACCAACTTATTTCAGTGATGTACTGTAAATCTTTTCCAATAGTACCATATTCGTACTCATACAATTTACACATATCTTAAGTTTTTAAAGCAAAAAAAATATCAGAAAATTTTACTGGAAAAATTTTGAAAAACTTGAGTGCCGATACGATCATTGGAATCTACCAAATTTTCCGTAAAATTTTCAACTCTGTAAAAAATCCAATATTTTTTTTTTGTTTTGTAAAATATATAGAATTGGTATTTAAACCTGTACGAATTAATGATTTAAGGAACTGAGAATACTAAATTTTTTTTTTATTTCAATTGAATAAAAATAAATTCAACAAAAGGAAAAACAATAACAAATACTTAAAAAATAAAATTCATAACTAAAAGGCACTAGATTACTTTAATTCTTTTGTTTTTCAGTAAAAAAAAAACGAAAAATTACAAATAAATACAATTTCGTAAATCAACTTAAATGAGAACTTAAAAATCTTGAAAAAAATTACAAAATAATTTTTTTGTTGTCACGGATCATTCTCTTCGTATGTTACTCAAACAAATAATACTAATGACTTTTTAATTCTTTTTTTCACGAACCTTTTGAAATTTTTATCAAATTTTAACAAAAAAAAATTAAAACAATTTAAAAATAAAATTTTTATTTTGAAAAGAAAAAAAAAACAAAATTAAATTAAACAAAAACACAATTTAAAAAAATTCGACAAGGTATTTAACTTAAAATTATTTTATTGAATTTGAGCTAAACTGTATAGTTCTGGCTATTGTTGAATTATCAATTATTTGACTCGGATTTACTGTCATTGGCTGAAGCTGTTTATGTTGTTGTTGTTGTTGATGATGTTGTTGCATTTGTTGTAGCTGATGATGTGTATTTAATATTTGATTAATTGATGGTGGAATACTAAATTGAGCTTGTTCATTAAAAATAGAACTAATTTTGGCTTTTTTATTTGACTTGGGTTGCTCTTGTTTGTCATTTTTTGATCTAGTACTTTTCCGCTTTGATTTTTCTTTAGTATTTTTAAGCTCATGGTCTTCTGTTGACGTTTTATTAACGTTTTTAGTTACTTGTACCATCTCCTCTTGTGAATCATTAATTTCATCATTGTCATTTTCATAAAATTCATCGTCTTCGTCGTCATCGTCATCAAAATCGGCCTCATTTGTAAAATTTTCAATACATATTTTATTATCTGAAATTCCAGCACTATTTTCGTCATCGTTACATGTACTTAAACAAGATTGAATAAGATTTTTTCCAACTTCACTTGTTATCATCGGTTGAAGTTTCTCAGTGGCAAATGTGTACACATGGCCAGTTTCACTAGCTACTAAAAGCATTACTTGAGTACCTGTCAGTGTCGATAACTCATAGGCCTTTTTCATAATGCCTGTTTTACGCTTACTAAATGTTGTATAACGGCGTATTTTATTCTCTATAAATTCCATTTTTATTTTAACTCGTCCTTTAGTCTTTTTGAAACGATTCGTTCTATTCGTGTTATTTGTTTGTTGAAGTTTATAATTTAAAATATTATTTGTGTTATTTTGGCTTTCACCATTTTGATGATGATTATCGCTGGGAATTTGGTCTATTTTTTCCATTTTTAAAATTTTTCGTTAAATTACTTATTTTAAAAAAATATATTTATTTATATATCAGTTTGGGTTGCTTTTCATCTAAAAATTTAATAAAATAAAAATTCCGATTAGGGCAAAGATTAAGTTGAAGTTTAATAAAATTAAAAACATAATTGTTTTTATTAACTACAATTTTTAAATAGAAAAAAGGATTTCTGAATCCAGATAACAAAATTTCTGTTTATTTATGAAAGTTTATATTTGGATCAATATCTAAATGAGATCAGTAATTGTTTAAGATAAAAATGTAATTTACTGAGGCAATTACCGTAATTCTTTTTTTTAAGAATGCGTTTTTTAATAGCTTACGATTTTATTTAAAAAACACCGGCTTAAATTAGTGTTAAGTTTGGCCAAGTGGTTATAGTAATCTTTTTGTTCAATTTGACTCGAGTCGAATTTTTAAAATAAAAAAAAAATTTTAACTTTTTTATCAATAAATTTAAGCTAAAATTTCAAGAAATTTTGTTTCTTAAAGAATTTTGATTCTTGACAAGCTCGATTACCAGAAAAAGTAGTGTATGATGGATTAACATAATTGCGGAAAATATGGCGTATTTCAATTAAATTTAACAAATGGGCAACCTATTAATTTTAATCCATCATACAATACTCTTTCATCATACTATACTAATCAACTCAGCTGATCGAGATCTACGAAATTCATATCTGATCTTTTTCGTTCATTTTAAATTTTTTCATATTTTTGTTCAAAATTGCGAAATCATCATTTTTATCATTTTTACAGCCAGAAAATAACATTACATAAAAAAATAAAGATCTTTTAAACGCTTTCTCTATGCTTTTAAAAAGAAATGAAACACTGGAGAAATTACGTGCCACAAATAAATTAAAATTTAGTTCATGAAATTTCACTTCAATTATGTCCCCATCCCCCATTATTGACTCATTTCTGTCCAGCGGTATAAAAAGGCTAGTACCGATCCTTAGACTTTTAGCAAATGAATCTAAAATTTCGATCAAAATTTTTTGGATGCTTGTTAACCATTCCATTTGGATGTTAATTAGAAAAAAAAAACGCAGACAATTCTTTTAAATAAATAAAAATCACGACCAGTTTCCGTTGATTCTACGCTTTATTAGAGTAATTTTTAATTCAAGAAAACGCATTACATAATGAAAGAACTGGTCGCGATTGAACTTAGATATAATTTGTTTATTCTCTTAACAGTTTATGTAAACCAAAGCTACTGTAAAATTAATTTCAAATGATTTTAATGGTAAAAAATATCTTATCTAAATAGAATTTTGCAAAGAACTAAAATCCTTTTACTTGGACACTTTATCTTATTTTAATGTTTATGATTTTAATCCGAGAAGTTGTCAACAAAACAACAAATAATTTTTTTATCATTAACTAAAATTACTTAAACTAAAAATAAAATAAAATTAGCAGTTTTTCATCAAAAGTCTGATTCAATATAAAATTTTCTAAAACATGACCATTTTTTCATATCTCAATAATTTTACTATAAAATTAAATTACTGAGCTTTTCAAATCATTCATTCAAGGCAAACTCTGAAACAATCATCGAAAACAAATAATCATGGTTTAAATAATTTAAAATAGAATTTTTTTTTTATATTTTACTTAAATTAAAACTAGATGCTTAATTTTATTGCGACTTAAAATCTCTTAAAAATTATGAAAGGAAAAAATTTAAAGATCTTGGTCTTGAAAAAAAGTCGATTAATTTTATTATTAAATTATCTAATTCGAAAACTTAACTCGTAATAATTTTCTAAGGAATTTTTACTCGTCTTGAAATAAAAAAAATTAATATGAGAATAAAATTTGTTTTTATTTATTCGACTGATTATATATAGTGGCTTCGATTGAATAGTTTTAATGGACTAGTATTAGCACCTTAAGAAACTTTATAGATATAATTTCCAACAACAAAAAAAACTCTTCTATTCTTGTGTGTTCTAATTATTTACGAATCTATACATTAGTAAACAACAAAAACAAAAAAATTACTAAGATTTATCTATTTTATTGAATAGATTTTACTATTGTTACTTTATAAACTCGATTCTAAACGATTTTCTTCTTATGTTTTTTTTTGTTTTTTAAATAAAAGAAAAATTTCTTGATATCATAAATTAATTAAAAAAAAGATAATTTATTATAATTTCTACCGATATTATTTTGAACATTTATATTTGATGTAACATGCATTTCTTGTTGTGTTTGAATACCGTAATCTTAAATATCAGATTCAACTTTACATTTTAAATGTTTTTCTTTACATGGGTGTTTATATGAAAAGAAAAAAACAGAAAGTAATCGGAAATAATTATTAATCAAAATGTAAGGCAACATTCACAATGTTCAGATAATGAGTAAATAATATCACAAGTTGAGTCTCCCACTCTGGTCATGAACATTTATCAGATAATCAAATATTAATATTGAAATCTAAAATTTTTTTCTAACTAATAATTCAATTGAGAAGTACAATATATGAAATAAATCAGGATGTTTAAACTTTAAACCGACGTCGACGGCTTTAATCTGATGGGCCGTCGACCCGATTTTTAACTTCCTGATTTATTTCTCTTTAGTAAAAGTTTTAACAAATTAATAACAGAAAACCCCCAGGTCACAGAACGGAAACGTTTTTGCTCTGTTCCTTTTGAAATTATTTTTGCAAATAAACTTTAATCGCAGCTAATGGAAGCTAATGGAAGCTAATAGAACTCCAATAGATCGTCTTTTTAAATTATTTTTTCTTCTAGTAGAGCTCAGCTTGATTTTTTTGCTCTGCTTGGCGATAGGTGATATAAACGCATTGATTTTCAGTTTAATTTTTTTGGAGCGCTTTTAGATAAATTTATTGTGCAGTAATTTGCCCATATATTGAAATACGGGATAATTTTTGGACTTACCCCGTATTTCAATAGGTATTTCTAGAGTTTGTTTGGCATAGATCAATGATTTCTGCTTAACGCTATCAATCGTAATATTTTTTGGCTTAAAATTTATAGAATCAATTTTATCTTCGGCTGTTGTAAAAAACCTAGCTCTAATTTTTTCATCTTCATCATTATTGAAATCTTCATTTTATCGATCAATTCTTGAGTATAATCTAAATCATCATTTGACTTTATAGTATTTTTTTGGTGCTTGAGTCTGTACCAGTACGAGAATCTTCTAAGCTTTTATCATCCTTTTCTTCTATTTCGTAATCTTGCTGGTAAATTTGGTCTTCATCTTCAAAATCTCTCAGATCATTATCATCATTCCCTAATAATACGTGAACAATTGATCACATAAGACATGAGACCCATTTGGTCATATAATTTGGTTTTTGACCAATAATTCAACATTAAATTAATTTAGAAAATTATTTACACATGACAGTCATCTTTTTTCTGCTTAAAAAGACTTTCCAATTCTCCAAAAATAAACATTCATTAGATTTCATGAAAGGCCAGTATTGTATTCTAATGTTAGGTAACACCAAAGTATATTTTTGAACTGGATATATAAGTTTCTATCGTCTGTTGTGATTTTTAATTTCGCAACAGTCGAAAAAATAAAACTAATTCGTAAAATTAATTTCTTTTCTAAAGACGTAATTTAGAGAGAAAAAAGACGTAAAACGATGTTCAATAGAGGTGAAATCTAATGCCAAAGAAAAAACTAGATTCAAGTGCCTAATCTTTTTAAATTTAAATTTATCATTTTTTTAATTCCATCATGAGGTGTTTAAAATAAGAGTAAACATGAAAGTAAGTTACGTTTATTAAGCTAGAAATCAAAAAAGCTAAAATACTATTTTCTTGTTAAGATATTCATTCAAATTTTATGAAAATAAATAAAAATTTAAATTTATCTTCTCTTTTTATCTGATTCTAAAAGTATTTGAAATATTTCGATTAATTAATTTCTACTTTTAATACAAAATTAATCTTTTTACAAAAGTATGGCAGGTTTAAGTGAACCTTATAATGAATCTTTTCTACCTTTAATTCAGAAATATTACTCTTTGGAAGCTATAGGTAAAATTTTACAGACAAGTATTAATTTAAACGATAAATAACTATTTTTTCTTAAGCTAGAGAACCATGGCACTCAGATACAATTTTATTTTTACCAAGCAAAAATCAGATGTTTATTGAAAACGGAGGTGCCGAGTCGATTGCAACAAGTATTTATTTGAGTTTACTAAATTTAAATCATGAGATAAGATACGTAAAAAATGTAAATGAAATGTCACCCTCAGGTATTTTATAAAAACTTCTTTTTAAGTTTAACTAATTTCATTTTTTTTTTATGTTTTTATTTTTTAAGGTAAAGGACCTCTACTAAAATGTGGTAAATATTCAATTGGAGAGTTTGAACCAATAGTCAATTTTTGTAATCTTAAAGTATTTGTAAAAAATTGTTCAATATCAATTAGTAGTTAAATAATACGTTTTTTTTTTAAAAAGGGATACCGTTTATTGGCTAATTATTTAGATAATTCAAAAAAAACTGAGATTAAATCTTATATTTTATTGATTCAAAAAGCCTTTTCAGAAACAATCGTAAGATTTTGTTAAAAATTCATACAACTTAATAATTTTTAAAAGTTATTCTTTAAAGGAATATCTCTTATGGAAAAATAATTCAGTTCAAAAAGTAACTTTTAAAAAACTTATCTTATTTTTCTAAGTAACATCATCTAAGCAGGGTTTTAAGTAGTATTCTATTCTATGTTCTGTTAAATTTTAATTTTATGTTTGGTAAAACGCTAGTCTTTTAATTGTGTTCTAAAAATTTGAAAGTTCCTAAATATGAATTTTTGGACTTTCATTTGGAAACATCTGAAAGAGAATTGCATGGCAATTTTTTTTTCAATTAAATTTTTTTAAAATTTTTTAAATGCGATGTTAAAAAGATTCAAAAGATATGTGATGAAATAACTGCGAGAAGGCATCGGGAATGAAGTAAATAAGAGAGTGAATTCGGCTTAAAAATTTTTAAAATTTTTGAAAAATTAGGAGCAATCAAGTTTTGGTCATTGGTTAATTCTTTGATTTTCACTCTTTCGATCTTAACTAATAAAATATATCGTATACCCTTGCAAAGAGATGCATGTACTTAAACCCAAAAACCAGGTTTTGTACCACGCCTCACGTACCATCTATCCCATGTTATCTCGTCACTAATTATTGTTCCATGTCTTAAAACCTGGTTTTTGGTTTTTAACCCAACGTTAAAATTTAAATATCAAAAACGAGCGGGGTTATAAATTAAATAAACAAAATAAAATAAATAAATAATTTCAATTTATTTAAACTAAAAACTCATACTTAAGCCCGGGTACTAAAATTAAGTAAATTTTAAAATATTTCGATTTTTAAATTTAAACCATGAGTTCGTTTTTGGTATTTAAATTTTAACGTTGGGTTAAAAACCAAAAACCAGGTTTTAAGACATGGAACAATAATTAGTGACGAGATAACATGGGATAGATGGTACCTGAGGCGTGGTACAAAATCTGGTTTTTAGGTTTATAGGTTATATTTTTTGGTTAAAAGTTTATACTTTATTTATAAATATATAGTATCACTTACTTCTAGGCCTTGTATCAGTGAATTATTTTATATTGAGGGAAAAAGAGCTGTAGCGTGCGAGAAATTTTATATAAAAAAGATATGAATTTTCTTGAAAATTTTAAAAAATTATTTTTTCATGCAAAATTTTATGGTAGAGTACGGTACCGTACGCTACGGCTTTTTCAATAAACTCGTTTATTCGATGCTTTAATTTTAAAACTAAATAAAATTTTCTCGGTTCTTGATAGATATTAGGCATACTTTTTAAAAAGTCTTGTATGCTAATTTTGTTTAGTACGAGTAACAATCTTAATTTTTAGAAAGACTTGGATCTACCAAACAACTTAGCTGTCGGAATGTCCTTTTTACTGAGTTTTCATCAAAATTAAAAATTTGTTATTTTAAAAAGGTAATTAAAGAATCATTTAACCAAAATTATTCATGGCCTTTGAATCACATTCTTTACTTAAATGAGTTCTACTTTAATCGAAATAAATTAGTCTCGAACAAAATATGGAATCTTGAAAAGCTAGAAGTATACAACCAAATTTTTTGACTACTTTATTTAAAATAAATTTTCTCAATTTTTAATTGAAAGGTCTTGGAAAAATTCAGAGAGACAAACGATTGTCTAAACAAAAAATTAGAGGGTAGTCTATATCTTATTGGAAATAAGTAAAATTTTTTAGATTTAAACTGAATGATTGAAATTCTTATTCATTTAATACTTTAAAGCATGACTGAGGCTGATATATTACTTTTTAGTTATTTAAAAGTCTTACATCTTTACTCAGATTTTGACGAAACTCTAAATCTCTTGCATGATTTTCGTAATATCAACGACTTTTACGCTAATATGAGTCGAAAATTACAAAATATCCTCATGGAAAAATTGGAATTAAATTAAAACAAATCAGAGTTTTAACGGAAAAAAAGTTTTTTTTTTTAAAATAAAATATTTATAAATTAAAAAACCATTTTTTTTTATAAAAATAAATAGACATTAAAGTCCAAAAAAAAGCACCCCATATATTCATTAATAACTTGGGTAAGTGTTTATTTGAAACTATCCATTGACATGGAAAAGTTGTTGCGAATACTGAATGGCATACATAAAACAATATGGAATTCATTCCCAAATAAATAAAAGGATTTCCGGACCAGTAAGGTTTCACATCAATAATAACAAATAAAAATGCAAAAATTAAATAAGAACTACATCCTGTTATTAAGCTATATGTTAAAGTCCACAGATTTTTGTTTACTGGTATCCAACCGTTAGTCATATCAAATTGGGTCAATGCCGAGTATAAAATAAAACATAAAACACCCCATAGACACCATAGAATAATTTGGGTTTTTTGATTTTTATAAAATATTGTAATTCTTCCTGCATGCACTCCCAAATAAGTCAAAACAACTGAATTAAAAATTCCAAAGAAACCTTCCGGATCGAAGGGTTCAGTTGTTTTATAAATTTTTTGTACTGTTGGTCTTTGATACAAATGAGATTTACCAAATATTATTTTATCGAAATAACCAGCTATTCCTCCTGTACAGTTGTAGTAAACCCCACCTTGGTCTAGACCACCTGGGCCCATGTAGCCTTTAGGACATCCTGGTACAGTTATCAAATACGATAATAAGATCCATGTTATAGCTATCAAAATAACAAAAATAAAATGAAATTTTGACCATATTACATCAGATAAAAAGAGTTTCCATCCTTTTTTAGAATCATCAATCTTAATATCTTTGTATAAAAAAAGCTCTAGAGTAGCAACTACAAAATAGCATATTGCTATACGTTGTAAAACACCGAAAATTCTTAAATTTTCTAACATAACTCCAAATCTTGAATTTAACATTATTCCGATGAAAAACATTTTCAAAGTTCGTATTAATATTTTTTTGAATATTTTTAAGCGTTTTGTCGGATACTTTTTCAGTAAAGAGTTTGTTGATAATGGAATTGAAAAACCCATAATCCATAAAAACCAAGGAAACTTAAAATTTTATATTTAAAATATTTTTTCTATATTCTTTAATGTAAAAATAAAAACGCTTAAAAAACGGTGTTTTTACACCATTGTTTGAGGGCTGTTTTTTTATTGATTTCGTCAGTTTTGAAAAAAGAAATATTAAATACAAAACGGTCAAAATAGACCATTTTTATTGCTTTTTTATTTGAATACTTACTAAATACACCAAAAGAGCGTCATAATTTTAAAATTTTTCTTAGCTCTTTTTGAAATTGAATTGAACTCAAAGAAGAGTAACTTTTTAAAAAAGATTGAGAATTTTAATAAATTACTCAAAGCTCATCAATCAACTCATCAAAACATTTTTGCGGTTTTAATAAGTTGATTGAGTTGAATGAGACACTATTTCGGAACCGAAAGAAGTTTCTAGCAAAAAAAATGAGCCAAGTTATATGGTGCCAACCTATTTAATAATCTTTTAATTTTCGAATTATACTGAACATATATAAATTTTTATCAACCATAGCGTTGCTTGGCATCGTACCATCGTATTGTACTGAAATTAGAAAATACAGCAACATGAGATGAGAGAATTTTCTTAAAACACTCAAAAAAAAATTTAATTTTTTTATTTAAGATAGATAATATCATAAAATTTCTTTAGAGAAGAATAATTTTAGCTAAATTTTTTTGTTTTTTAATTTTGGTAAAAAAAATTTTCCTAATAAATTTTAACTTTTTTCTAGAAGTCAAAAAAAAATTCTTTAATTTCTAAATTTAATTTTTTTTTGTAAAAAAAAGATTTTATATTTATTATTTTATAAGGTGTAATCAAAAAAATTATTATTTGATATAACTTTATTTTCTAATTTCAGTATAATACGTTTGTAGAACGGTACGGCTACGCTATGACATAAAATTTATAAAAGTGCAGTATCAATAACAAGAGTAAAGCCAAATTATTTTGGGATGTGAATAACTTTGAGTGCTAATTCATTTAAAAAAGAAATTTCGTCTTACTACAAAATCAGCAAGTGTGATTCCATGCCATGGTACATGCTGTAAAAATTTATAACCACCAGATCCATAATTTACAAATATCATTAAAAACAAACTAATACCTCTAAATGTATCTAAAGAATGAAGACGATTTTTAACTTTTACTTGTTCTGGTACAATTACTTCTTCAAGTTCATTAACATTTATGTCTTCTAAATTTTTAACTCTTGAAGATCTGACTATTCTTATTAAAAACTCTCTCAACTTTTTTTCTTTTTTTTCAATAAGATTACAAATAAGAACAAAACACGCAATTATCAAAACACCTAACAAAAGCCAAACATTGGGTCTTTTTGGATTTTGTAGACGTTTTATACTACAATCATTAATATCATTTATTTCTAATGAATAAACACCACATTCGCCAAAATTTTTATACTTTAAATTTTGACATATTGAAATTTTATTTGAAATCGACGAAACATTAAACACATAGCCGTAATATGAATCAATTATAACTGAAGATTCTTCATTTATAGACGGATTTATCCGTTTTAAACCTATCAAATCACATTTATTGCAAATGTCATACTGATAAAAAATTTCAATTTCACTCTTAAACTTATCCGATACCTTAAACTCTAATTTTGCTGTGTCCATATCAGTACATTTCCATTCAGAATCATCAACTTTAAACTCTCCTACATTTTCACATTTAAACAAAATAACTAATATGGACAAATAGCCAAATAACATCAATTGCTTTTCTAAAACTAGCCTCATTTTTAAAAATAAAAAAAAATAAAATATTTCAAGTTAGGTTGATTTATATAAAGCAGATTAGATAACTACTCAAACAAGAGATATAAAAGGAGTGTTTAATTTGTTATAATTGAAAATACCAAGTAATTTTAGATAAAAAAATATATTTTTAGTTTTAAGATTTTAATTAAAAATAAATTATTTAAAAATTTTTTGACAAAAAGTTTTATAAATATAAAGCAGCGCATTTCTGTCTTCTAAAGTAACATTTTTAATGACATTAGTAAAAATACTTTCGTACATAACAGATTTTTGATCGTCCGAATGGTATAGTCCTAACACGTGACCAATCTCGTGTAGTAGTACTGTTTTTAGGGATATACTTCCACTTGGCTTTTTAGACTCCATCCAAAAAATTTCATTATTTATGTGAATGTGTGCAGGGAATTTTTTGTGATAGCGATAAAACGCGTGAGCTGCTGTGCCACGAAATTTACGATTGCAATCCTTATGATTAATTTTGTCATTAGTGAATAGAATTTTAATATCTGATTTTTGCGATGGAGTAACATCTATAAAATCAAAACATGAATTCATTTCCCAATCGTGAAACGCATCAAACAAGGCTTTTTTAACAGCTAGGAATGATGTTTGATTTTTATCTGAAACATTTCCATCTAGGCTATAGGATAAAATATATTTATTCCATAAGGCTCTTTTAGGAACATATCTAGACGCTACTATAGACCTTTTATTCATACACAATGAGCTTTCAAAAAAAGCTATTAAATAAAACAGCAGAATTTTTCTCTTAATCATGGTATTAATAAAATAAGGCAAAGATTTAATGAAACATTTTACATTATTGGGTTTAAGATTAGGAGCAAAAAAAAAAATATTTTTATTAGCATCAATTAGTTTTTTTCAAGCAAGTATGTTTGAGAATTATGTAATTTAAAAAAAAAATAAAAATTACGTCTGTTTTTAACAATTTTCTTTTTTGTTTTTAAGATGTTAGGTTAATCTATTCTCTTCAGCTTAAATATTAAATTTAAAATTAAATACTTAAAGTTAATTTTATCTTAAGAAAATAATTTATTGAAGATACTTCCTTTTAGTCAATTTTTTTTATTATTCAACTGTTTTGCTTATTAGGTTTGAGCTAATGTGTTTTTTTTAATTGCTTATTTAATCTATTTTTTATGTGTTTATTATCTTCTTAAAAAAAAAGCTTAATAAAGATTTAATTTCTACAAGGCGAAATATAGTTTTTTGATTCCGTTCTTAATAAACTTGAAAAATTTTAAAAAAAATCAATAAAGTTTATTGATCTTTAAGCACTTTACCGAATGTAATCAACTAAAACTTAAAAATAAAATAAATTTATAAAAAGTTGATTTCGTTTAACTTGCTTTGCTTTTTCCTATCTATTACATACTATCTACCGCTTATGATACCTTATGGTATATGTCTTATAAATGTTAGTATGATTCGTGAATTTGGAATTAAATTTTAAATTGTTTTTCAATTAATCAATTTGCAGGAAACTTTTTTGTGTTTAAGTAACGTGTGCAGAGCTTTTTTCAGTTTTTAGATTCTTTCTTCAAAAATTAGGACTCGCTAGAATCACAAAATATTAGGAGGTTTTAGAAGTTTTAATTGCAAAAATAATTGCTTTTATAAAAAAATTATAAAACTCTATTTCGAAAAAACGATTTCTGTCTGTGGCAAGACAAGGCTTCATCATAAAAATATTCTCTTAGGAATTTCTAAAAAATCAAGTCTTCGACCTTCGATATTTCAACGGGATAAATGGAATAATGCAAAAAAATTCTTATAATCAAGTTTCTTATTAAGCAATATGACAAAAAACTAAGGTAACATCTTACAAACGCACTAAAAAAATTTTCTTTTTTCAAAAATTTAAAACCCAGCAAAAATTTATCAAATTTATTTTTTTGAAAAGAATATAATTAACAAAATCACCTTTAGGATTATTTGGCATGTCACGTTTCTTCTTAATGACAAACTCAGTAATGTTTTCAAGCTTACTGAAAGCAAGTTAATAAGCACAAATCTTATTCGTTAAATAATATTTATAGCAACATATTTTTAAATAAGAATTCATATTGTAAAGGAATCGAAATCTAGAGTAAATTTCCAAAAAAATCGCTAAATCAAAATATCTAGCCATTAATATTTTATGCTGAAAATTAAAAGTTTTTTTTATTTTTGAGAAATAGGTTTCGTTATTAAGATTTAGAATATGCTAGTTAGTGATGCCTTATTTCAACATATACATAAAAATTAAATGCTGTTTCAAAGTAAATCCTACATTGTTGGGAACAAGCAGGAGTCGATTGGGAAAATGTCTAAAAAAATACGCCATATTGGAGAAGATATCCTATACTGTCTTTTGAAGTATTTTGGCTTATTTTAACATTTTTCCTTTCAGAATTTTGTTTAAACCGGCGAATTATTATACAGCACTTGCTTCGAAAAAGTGGCATTACCATTACCATTACCGTTACAATTTTCGAAAAAATAACCTTTTATAAATTTTTTTTTCCAAATATTTTTTTTTTGTTTTTTACCGATTTTTTATCAAAAAAAAATTTAAAAAAATATTTCAAAAAAAAATTTATAAAAGGTATTTTTTTCGAAAATTGTAATGGTAATGCCACTTTTTCGAGGCAAGTGCTGTATAAGATGAGTTTTTATGGGTTTTAATGCTTAAGTTTAGGATAAGCAGTTAAAAGAATCTTTTTTTAAGAAATCTAAATGGGAAGTACACAAGCGTACTCAGACCGTACCCGTACTAAATCAAATTATGACTTAAAAAAATTTAAAGAAAAAAAAATTTTTACGGTTCGGTACGGCACTGCTACGGTACGGGTACGAGTAAGACGTTAATTCGGGAGCAATTCAGTACTTTTAAATATATACTTTTTCGTTATTTAATAAGTTTTACAACTTATTTTCAATAATTTTGTTCAACAATAGAAATTAAAATTTTATGAACTGAAATATATCTAGGCAAAAAAGAGATTTAACCAAAGTACAACTGTATATGATCTATCCTGTGAAGTGCTTGTCGTCATACCTTTTTTAAATACCTTAAATGAAAATATAAATCCTAAATGAATTGAATACTTTTTGATAATTTGCTTTAGCAATTGTAATTTCATGATTTCAAGGTATGAAAAGTTTGTAGATAAAATTAAGAAAATAATTTGAAAAAAACTCTAATCCTGAATTCCTGAGAGTTAAATAAATTAAAAAACTTGTAAACCCATTAATCATATTTGCCATAACATAGATTTTTGTTCAAATCGACCAATAACTAGTTTTGTAAAACAAAATTTCGTAAAAAATTATTTTTTCTTTAGCAAAATTAAATTAACTTTTTTGATATCTTGAAATTAATATAAAAAATTCCAAAAAAAAAAATAACTCTCATTTTAATTTAAATTTTAATTAAGGCTTCATGATTAATTTACCTTAAAATTAAAATAAATTCATTTGAAAAAAAAAGTAAATAATTGCGACTTTCCTTTTAGTCTGGATAAAAGCTCTAACAACACAAAAAAAAGTAATAATTTATTTCTTGATATAATAAAAAAATACCTTTTACTTTTACTTTTAATGCGACTCTCAAAAAAATGATCTCTGACTTAAATAACAAGACAAAATTAATAACATTCTTACATTAGTTTATCTTTCTTTTTTAGTATTTTGTTTTATTTTCTATTGCCATTAATCTATCATTTTAAAATTTTGAAGACAACTTAAAATAATAATAGAGATAAAGCCATAGACTCTGGCGTTAAACTTAAATGCAAAATTTTTATTTTAAAATTATTTTATTTTGATACGCATATTAAATTTAAAAATGAGTGTTGTGGAACGACCGAAACTTCCGGTTAAACTTCCCCTGGAACAAAGAAAAAAATTATCAATAACTTTTACCGATTATGACTCATCTAGTATTGACTCAGGCTCAAGAAATTTTCAAGTTTATTATGATGGCTATTACATTCAACCCATAGACCAACCAGTTAAACTTAAACACATAAATAATGAGCCTAAAACTAATTCTTTCTTTAACGATTCTATTTATTGTGAATACGAAAATCAAGAGACTGACAATTCAATATCGGAGATAAACGAGGACAAAAGTGATCGATGTAGCTATTTTAGTTTGGATAAATTTACATCTGAAGATAAGAGTATAATCTCAACAGACAAAAGTTCGTGCTTAAGTGACACGAGTTTTAATCTAAGTGAAAGTATATCTAGTCTAGTTATTGACGAAACTAAGCCTCCTATACCACCTAAACGAACTAAAAAATTATTATCTTTAAGTCATTTAAACCTTAGTTGTCAAAAAGAGATTGTTAGGCGAGAGTCAAGTTTTATTGACGAATGTTTTAATTATTTATCACCTGAAAATGAGTCGAAGAAATATTTTAATCTGGAAGAATTTCGATCGGAAATTTTTAAAAACTCGGCAAATAAAGTTTGCGCTGATTGTAAACGGAGTGATATTATACCCAATTGGATTTCTTGTGTTTATTTCATTACCCTATGTGATTTCTGTGCAGGTAAAAAATCTTAACCAAAATATTTTATTAATTTTAAACCCATCAAAATTTTTTCTCCGTTAGCGAATTTATAATATAATAAGCCATTAAGATAGTTTCTTTTCAAGTCCTGTTAAAATACCTAATATTTTACCGTATCTACTCGAAATTAAGAATATATTCGAATTATTCTTAATTTCGAGTAAATATGGTAAAATCTGTTTAAAAAAAAACTCAACTGAAACATGGGGTATTTGTAAGAAAAATTTCCAATACTAGGCCCCTTTAAGTATTTTTTCACCAAAATTAACCCAGCCCCTGTCAGTAAAGTTAACTTTTTGTCAAAAAATATGACACCCCCGCTTACTTATAAAATACAAATAAAAAATTATATTTTTTGAGTCTATTAAAAATTTGAAGACTCCAGCAGATATAAAATCTCGAAAAAGTCATTCTGAGTTTAGTGAGGACTACAGATTTTTTTTCATATATAGAAAGAGAGTTATATTTTTTTGTGTCTAAAGTGCCAAATTGAACAATTTACTTAAGTAATTAATATAAATGAAGGCAAATTAATATAAAAATAAGGTAAATTAATTTTCAACCATAAAATAGTGAACCTAATTCCGAATATTAAATTTTTAACGATATGGATGATACTCTAATCAAAAAACTTTTCTTGCTTACTTAAAACTGTGGAATTTTGGCAGTGATCAATGACATTCTTTCAAAAATCCGAATACTATTTAATTTTAAGGTCAATAATTGATTCCAGTCATAACTGTCTTTTGATTTCTACTAGTTACCTTTTTTAAATGGCTAAGGTAACCCAAGAAATAGATTAAAAAATTCAATACGAATTTTCTTTTAAAGCAAAGAATATTTAGTTGAAAATTAGTATTTTTATCATGAAAAAGAAAACAAGGAATGTTTAATTGTACACTGTAAATTTTTAATGCGTAATAAATTACGCATAAATGTGTAAAAAACAGTGAAAATTAGCTAAAATGCATATTTTAGGATTTCCTCCATATATGCGTAGCATTTCCAATATTTCTATTGGTCAATTTTACATTTTTTACGCATTTATGTTCGAAATTTTACGCATATATGGAGGAAATCTTCATTACGCATTAGACATTTACAGTGTAAGTAAATATGAAACGAATAATACAGGTTTGAAAAAAAAACTAATTTTAATAAAATTACTAGTAAAATTAGTTGATGAATAAGTAATTAAGGTTATGCAATAATAATTAGCCTAACATATTTACTCAAGATTAACGACATGTCGTTAAACCCGAATATACAGCTTTAATGGCATGTCATTTATTTTTAGAGTTTAGATGAATTCACCAAATTGTGTACTAAGTTACTCAAATTCTTAACACTAGCCCCCTTTAAGTTTTTTTCGTCTAAATTGACCCACCCTCTGTCAGGAAAGTTACCTCTTTGTCCATAAATATGCCTTCATATAAAAAGGGGGAGTTTAAGGCGGACGCTTTTGAGCTAAGAAAAAATCTTTATGTTACTTAGTGGTAATGTGATTCTTTTAAGTGTCAGTAATTAATATAACTTTTAATAATTTTTTTATTGAATTTTAAACTTTTTATTTGATGCTTTGTCTATAAGACTGAAATAATAGATAAAAGAAATTTAGGTTGATCCAAGTCTAATAAAGCTAACATTTGAGTTGTTTCTTAAGTGGCAACTTGAACCCTTTACTCAACTAGGTTTGTTAATTTATTCAAATTCGAAGGTCCTCCATCAAACGAACCAGTCGGCCAATTAAGTTGTTCTATATTTGCTTGGTTAAATAAAGTCGCTTTATCATCTATATATAACGAATAAAAAAAAAGATTCTATAAAAAAAATTGCAAAAAATTAATTTTTTTTATTTTAAGGGGAAATTGCAATTCTAAATTATCTTATTAAAATATTAATTTAATTTTTTTAAGAATGTCACTTGAAATTGTCACATTATGTGAGTATATTCTACGTAATAAAAATAAGCTTGTTATACGATTACTTAAAAGAGAACGAATCGAAAAAAAGCCTACAACTATTAGATCCTGAAGCATTTATAAACATATTCAACCAAGCAGGCAATGATAAAATTAATTCTTTAATTGAATACAACTCAAATGACTCACTTCTACAGACAAAGCCTCAAATTGAAGAGTTCATAAAACAAAAATATGTACATAAGAAATTCATAATCGAAAATCAGTATGACCTAAGTACAAATTATTTAGACGATTTTAATAAAGCTTTGTATCAAATAGTATCTGGTCCATGTATTTCAATGACAATTTACTATCTTTTCTTAGGAGCCAATCGTAACTATTTCCAAAATGAAAAAACAATTTTGGACATAGCTTTGGAAAGCAATCAAAAGTATCAGTATCTATATCTAATCACTAATAAATCTCTAATGTATTCTCAATTAAAAAACGAAGCTAATTTAGAATACTTAGGCGATGCTATTCAAATTTATAATTTAACATCACCGGATCGGACCACAGTCAAAAAAATCCCACTTAATCTAAAGCTAAAAAATAATGATTTAATAATGACACAATTCGATTCGAATCGAATCAAATCCCAAAAAATAAATCTCAATTCAATAATTAAAATATTTCAATTAAGCGAGTCGAGTGTAGAACTTAAATGGTGTACAACAGACCATTGTATTCTAAGTCATTTTTTAGAATTTAACAATTCATCCGAATCTCAAATATGGCTTAAAAATATAATTCTTAAATTTAAACCCTCACTAAGCCTAGAACTAAACAATATTTTCAATTATTTAAATATTAACTCATTTGGATTCTTAAATTTAGATCATTTAGGTCAAGAGCAAAAAGTTTTAATTGCTTTATTTGAAACTCAACCAAGTCAAGTTGAAAAATATTTCCAAAAATTTATCATATTAATTTATATTAATAGCGATAATTCCAACAAATATGAAGTTATTGACATTAGGAAATTGAATAAGTTAAAACTTGAAAAAGATACACTTTTAATAGATACACCAGGACGAATATTTCGGCTTAAATCAGACGGCTATGGTCAAAACTTAAAACTATGGTTTGACAAATTGACAACTTTTATCAAACTTGAATTTAAAAGTATTGAAGAACAGTATCTAGACAAAGACAATTGTGTCTTATTAGTTGAAAAATGTTGTTCTTTCATAGAACTAAATTTTTTAACACAGGCTAATTTTTATCCAATTAATTTTAAATTTTCCAAAAAAGGTCCTGATCTTTATTCAAAATTAAAACGAGATAAGAATTTTAAGATAGAGACTAAACGCACTAAAATTGATTTAATTCTAACATGTTTGAAAATATTCTTTTCAAAATATGTTAAAAAATTTCATGGTGAGGTATTAGACAAAGAAAATTTAAAAAGCTTAAGTGAAAGTGTGTTCTTTTCAACTCTTAAACGGGTCATTTTGCACCTAAATTTTGTTCATAATTACAAAAATTTGAATAAAATGAACCTTGAAGATTTGTCTAAATTATACACTAATATAATTTTTGGTGACAATACTGAAATTAATTTAGTGAATATGATAGAAAATTGTGAGGATTATTTTGGTTTGAAACAAGGCTATTTAAATTTTCAATATCAAATATTTGATCGATTTACAAAATTAAAAAATTTAGAGCTTGTAAATTTGGATACATCATCAAAACGAAATTTTCTAATAACCATATATCTATTTCATAAGCATAGTGAACAATCATTTCAATTGCAAATAGATGAAAATTTTACAAGTAAAGACGCGTTAATTAAAGCTAAAGACGAGTTTAATTTATACGAGTCTAAGTATTGGTGTTTATTTGAGATATTTGATCATGAACAGCATTTAGCTCTTCAAGGTCTACCTCAGGAAAAATCTAGTGTCCTACTTGAAAGAGTCTTACCTTCTAAAGCAAAATTAATCGAGTCCATTTCGAATTGGAATTCATTTAATTTTATAGTCAAATATAATCAAATACAAATAGATTTCGAAAGATTTTACATAACTAATGAGGCGTATAACTTAGGGATGTCGAGTTTTTTAGATAAGTGTCAGTGTTTAGTATTATGTAATATTTGTGGAATTTTTAGGACTAGTTTTTCGAAGCATAGTTCGGGTTCTTGTAGTTCATGGCATAAAAAATGGACTAATTCAATTTTATCTGTACGAAATGCTAACTTAAAATTGTTGGATGTATCCGGGAAAAATTTAAATATGGAAAATTTTGATTTGGATTCAAATAAGGTTTTATATGAAGAAAATATTGAAGATAGTTTATTTTATTATGGTCTTTACGAGCATAATGCATTAAAGTTATCTTATATACAACATTTAAATGATGAACTTACTAATGAGAGTTCAATTAGTAAATTAATATCTAACAAGAACAAAAATTCGGCGCCAAATTCATCAGAAATAATGATTAACGAAGAAGAATGTCTGACGTTCTATGATAAAAAAATGAAGCTAGTTTATTTAATTCATTTCGAAAATAAGGAATTAGCATTGACTCGATATTGCAATTTGTTTAAATTGGCTTATTTTCCCGATACATGGTCAATATTTAAATCGGATCAAATGCCCAATTTAAAGCCGAAAATACCCGAAATGAGAAAGACTATTTTAAGTCGAGAGAGTCAAAATAGAATTTCATAATTATTTTTGAATGTAATAAAAATTTTGCTTAAAAAGCTATCAAACAGTAAAAAAAATTTTAAGTCTTTTTAAATGTTTATTTTCTAATGAATTGTCAAATTTTTTTGTTGACAAGTAAAAGTTTTTTTGATTTTTTTTAATTTTTTTTTGTAATAAAGGATTTTTTTTAATTTAAAAAAAAATTTTTTTTATTCTTTCTCGAATTTCTTGCAAAAACATGGAACTCAGAATAATTGGAATGCCGAAGTATTATTGTGAACTAAAACAAATATTTAAATTAAGAATAATGACCAAAATTTTTCAAAGTTTTTTGGGTTGATCGATAAGGCAATTGAAGTTTATTTGAAAAAAAAAAATTGGAACAGATTTTGAAATGCCATCGAAACGTTTTAAAACGAAAATGACTATCTAGAAGTTTTGAAAACGTTATTTGGTGCCAATATTTCACTGCCAAGCCAATAATGTTCCGATTCAAATACTTTTGGATTTTTCTAGAAACACTATTTAAAGGATATATTTAATTTTTTTTAAATAAAAATCTTCTAAAAAAACATTCAGTCCGAAAAATTTACTAAACCAAAAAACCCGTGTCTTATTTTATCTGTTTATATGTTTTTTTCACAAGAAATCAAGAAATCTGTGATTCGGTTGAGGAGTTGATTCATTTTCAAAAAATTGGTTCAAAATTGATTTGATATAAAAAATTTGCCTTAGACAGATGATTTGAGTTATAATAAAAAAAATTTTTTTAAACCGATTCAAAATTCTTTCTGATTATTACCGTATACCCTTGCGCGGTATTGCATGCAGTTTAACCCAAAATTGGTTTTAAGTGTATGAATCACGTACCATCTCTTCCTTGTTAACCCAGCCCTATTGATTAACCCGTGCATTTATCCAGTCTCTTTGATTTTAAGCTCCGCTTTTAAAATCAAAATCTTTTAATTTGATGTCGCACGTTTAATTAAAAATATATGTTGATGCCGCACCTATTATCAAGGTCGAAAATAAATAAAAAAATTATTTAACAATTAATTTTTCAATTCCTTAATTTTTATTAATCACGCGATGCACTTAAAAGCAATTTTGGGTTTAACTGCATGCGATTCCGCGCAAGGTTATACGGTTAGTTAAAAGCCTCTCGGATTATCCCAAAAAATTAAAAAATATTCTTCATTAAGAAAGCTATGCTTTTTATTTTTTTGGAAGGATAATTAATTGTGATCATTTTTAATTATTTGTCATTATTCAGGGTACAAATTAATCACAGAATTAATAAAAAAAGTTCATAAATTTTTTTTTGTTAAAATTATTTAAAAAATGTATTAAAATATTCAAAAATAAATGTGACAATTTTATTTTTTTTAAATTTATTTTAACAATTGATATCTAAAAAACGATATTTTGATTAAATTTGCCATCACAGTAATAGCTAGTAAAAGACCTATAGAAAGATAGAGATATTTGACGAAAGGAAATTCCGATCCTGATTTGATTTTACTCAATGTACAATTCATATTTGGATAAACATTTAAAACATATTGATTACATTGATCAAATTTGACAAAATTTAAGTTTATACACAAAAAATCATTTTCAATGTTGTCTGTCACATTCTTTAAGCTTTTAGAGAGATTTAATTGAAATTGATACTCGTAGTAAGAATTAATAATAAGTTTAAGAGTGCTTGAATTTGAACTCAATCGACTGAAATGTCTAAAACCACACTGTTCACTTGAATTCTGGCATGGTCTAATCGAGTATAGAAATGAAATATTATAATTGTAATCCTCAAAAAAAATCTCTGACTTATTGACATAATTAATATCTAACCATAAACGATTTAAATGATCATTACACCTAAACACTTCTGATTTTGCTTTATCCATTTTAACTGATTTTGAATCGATAATACCAATAATAATAACATGGAACAGTACTAATAAATAAAATATTTTGAAAATCATTTTGTTTTGTTTGTAAAAATGAGTCGCATTGTTTGATTTGAAAATTTACTTCTTTAAATTTTAATAATAAAACTTTAAAAGTTTGAACTATATAAAAACAAAATTAATTTTCATTTAGGGGGAAAAAAAGCGAAAAAAACTCTTATCTGTTATTTATTTTGAAAATTTTTAAAATTTGAAACAATTTCTATAAAAAGATTGAAATAACTTTCGAAAAAAAAAGAAATCATTTATTTTATTTTTGTGAAATTATCATAATTTTTCTTAATTTCGGTAAAAATTTAAATAATTCATTTTTTTTTAATTATTCTTGCAAAATTTCTCTTAAAAAAAAGCTTCGAATTTTGTTTATTGAATAATTTATTATATGACACTTAAAAAAAAACAATTTATAAGGAAAAAAATTAAATTGCACTTATATAAAACTTGTAATATTTGTACTCTTCCTCGGACTGAGAATTTTTTTGGTATTTAGAAAATTTCTTTGGAGCTAGGTTGTCAGTGTCAACATGCAAAATATGTAAATTTATAAAATCAATTACCATCTCATTTTAAAAATGATATGGTAATTAACGGCGTACCCGGACCAGTACCAAAAAAAAAAAAATTTTTTGGTACGGGTACGCCGTTAATTCGCAAGAAATGCAGGAAAAAAAAGATATTAAGGCTGTATTAATATTATCGTAATAAGTATCTTACTGTGGTGTCTCTTGATGCGGCATTTACCGTAAAACCTTGCTTATAAGTGACTAAAAATCGTACTCTAAAAAAATAATTAATTTCTTATTATGACATTCCTGGTAGAGTTTACTGTGGTCCATAAATTTTTCTGATGACTCTGAAAAAAGGGGCGTCTGGGGGTGCGCTTATAAACAAGGTTTTACGGTACTACCAACATATTGAAATTAAAATTAGAAAAAAAATAATATTTGTGATTTTTTATTATTTTTTTTTGAGTCAAATTTCATTAATCAGAACTTTCTGTTCTAGGAAAACAACTTACTGGATAAAAATTCAAAAAATCAATAACCGATAACATGATTTTTTAAAAAAATGAAGTCAATAAAAAATAAGCAACGAATAAAAAACCTTTTTCTTATAAAAATTATTTATTTCTTGAATGTCATCTTTGATCTTAGCTTGTAAAATACTTGAAATGGTCCTGGAAATTTAAATTTAAAAATGTCATTTTTTAAGTCAAAGTTTCTTAAAAGTCAAAGTATGTAGTTCTTATAAAGTTTGGCAAATATTTAAACTTTTATAAAATTAAAACTTTACTTTCTACAAGTAGAGTCTAATTTACTAAAAATAAGATAAAACTCCTTTTATTTTCGTTGAACAATTTAATAAAAGCGTTTTCAGTGGCCAATATTTATTTATT
>NTPY01000883.1:342900-374952 GCA_002922825.1 Brachionus calyciflorus
CTAACAAAAAAGATAAATCAATCCGATCTATGATTGATTTAATCAATCCATTCAGCATTTAGATATTCAGCACAGCTTTTCAAAACAATCCTATGTGGTGGATAAAAATCCTTATCAGAGATGTCGAGCCATTTCAAGCAAAAATTTTCTTGACCATTTTCATTAATCACTGTTTTACTAATCATATCGGGAATATCTTCACTATAATGATGACAATTTTCAGCAATGACCTCAATCCATGAATCTTCATTGTTTCGGCCATCATTCAAATAGCCTTTATAAACTATTTTCGAATTAGTAAACAAGTTCTTATAAAATTCCCTCATTAAATCATATTTATCTTGAGTTAATTCATTTTTTTTAGGACATTTAAAGCCCATTTTAATTATACTTGATTCTTTGTTCATTCCATTACTTTCGCGTATATGTCCGCTTGGTATCATCCAATATCTATTTGAAGGATCTTTTTTAAATCCTAAAATTTCAACATATGGTTTTTTAGTAATTTCATTTATTTTTATATCGTAACAATTCTCACTTTTGTTAAATCGCTTAAATTTAGTAAGCAAAGTCATAGCATATTTTTGAGGCTTTATTAATTTTGGCGAGGAGTTTTCCTCGTCAGATATTTTAAGAGGCGAATTAGATTCAGCTAAGTCAACTGATATATTTTCAAAGAGCTTATTCGAATAATTATCTAAATTTTTATTTATGTATTTATGAGGCAATTTTAGAGTGGCAACAACAGTTTGATTTTCTTCATTGGGACATTCTTTTATTTTTGGCGAGTCTTTATTTACCATAACAAACAAATTTTGATTCATTATCAAAAAAAAAAACAAATTAAATTAAATTAAAAATTAAATAAATAAAAAATTGGTGAAAATTTTAAAATATTATGAAAAATTAAATTTTTAAAATTTTGCTATGACAAATATTACTTATTTATAATTTTTTTGTTAGCTTTTTATTTCCACTTAAAATTACTAATATTCATTCTTGCTTTTAAATGTTGATATGAAATCAAAAAGTAACCCTTTTAATGTATTTTAGTTTCTATTTTGTGAAATATCGATTTTGTGAAAATTTTCGCTTTTACCCAGTGGCTTCACGAAATAGAGGTCACACTGTAGTTATTTAAATTGACAAAAATAATATTTATGAATTTTTGAGTCTTCTGGTTCATCTGATCAGTTGCTTGCCTTTTAAGTTGTCATACACGGATCATGAGTCTGATCAACATTAAACACCTAACCGGTGCCGGCTTATTAGGTGATCATTAAAAAATTTAATTTTATACAAAATAAGCAATAAGTTTCGCGTTTTGGTAGTCATTTTGAATTTTTGGTGATCAATCAATAAATTCTGTAGTCATATCATATTTTTTAGATAAAAATTTCAATTATTATTATCAATTAACGACATAGTTTACTTAACTTATTCCGAAGCAAAGTACTGTTAGCCCTTGCGAATAAGTACTTGCACTAAAATTCGAATTTTCGGTTTGTAGACAATTTTTACGATGGGTTAAAAAATAATTTTACCAATCAAAAAATTTGTTACAATTCGAAAATTCGAATTTTAGTGCAAGTTGTCATAGTTTTTCAATCTTTTGCCAAAAATTTTTAAAAATTAATATAAGCCTAAAATTTTTTTTAGTTTACCCTTGAGAGTTTACAAAATCGAGGTCTGAGTGTAATCGCATAATTATGATCACCTATTAAGCCGGCACTGCTTAATCACCAGACCGGTGATCAGTTTATGGCCCCTGAATATGTGATCAACTGCTCAGATGAACCAATAGACCCGAATTTTACGCAATTCATTTAATAAACAAAAATAATAGCAAATTGTTTTAAAAGTGAATCAACATCAACACATTTATTCAGACATTAAATAAGATTTTATCATAATGCCTAAGAGCTAAAATTGAACAGCTTTATTTTTTATCTTAATGAACAATAAATTGAGGCCTTTTGGCGTAAAATAAAAATATTACAAATCTATAAGACTGTAACGAGATTTTGAAGTTTTGAAATTTTATTTAAAAAAAAAATATCTTAATTTCAATCTTTTCAAATTGTTCAAGACGTCAGCTGTTAGAATGTAAAATGAAAAACTCTTTTGCTTTTTAAGTTTAATCATAAATATTAATGAAAAGAAAAAGTAACTAGTTAATAATGCAAAATTACCTAAAAGTATAAAATTTTTTTAAATTAATGAGAGCTGTCGTATATTTATGATTGACTACCTTTCTTTTTCTATATATTTTTCCAATGATAAATAAACGACCTAAATTTATCCAACCAAAGCTCTGTCTCTCCCTCTATCTATATCTCTCTATCTATCTCTCTCTTTCTCTTTTTTTTCACTCTCTTTTTTAATAATTAAAATTAATAACTTAGAACATTTCAGCGCAAATACCATCACAAACGAGTTCAATAAAAACAAAATTGAGTGCTTTATAAATTGTTGAAATCATTACTCACTTGAAATAAATTTAATTTAATTGTAATTTATTTTGAGTCGTTTTATTTTTGGACATTTAAGTTTTGTTGTTGTTTTTTTTTTATTTGTTGCAGTTTTATTGATAAAATGGGTGTCGCACCATTAAAATATTTTGATAAAGTAGGCTTTGGGGTAATTCTGTTCCTTTTTTTTTATAACTTAGTTAATTCTCTTCTTTTCAAAAGACTACAAAAGTTCCTAAAAATACTGGTGAAAGCAGCAATACACGATGTAAACGTGATAGTACATATTCTAATTTTTATTTTGATTTTGATGAAAATTCTTATAATAGCTTTTATCAGCAACCTTCATATGTTTATCGGGTACAATTTATTTTTTTGATTTTTTTTTTGATTTAAAGTTTATTAAAATTTCATTTAAAATTAGCAAGGAACTTACAGAAACAAAAATAAAGAAACCCTTACATACTCAGCTTATCATATATTGGGACAAGGCTCATTTGGAATTGTAACTATATTTTTTCTATATAATAAAACTTTCGTAAATATTTTACGAATAATTACGACTTGTACATCATAAATACGTCTTTTTCAAATTCATTTAGAATGCTGAAAATTTATTTAGAAATTGAAAATTCACATAAAATATTATTTAAATAAATTTAAAACAACATGTTCAATTTAAACAATTAAAATCCAATTAATTTCCTATTAATCATTATTGAATAAGGGAAAAAGGAACCAAAAATAAATTTGTTTGGAAAAATTTTTATTTCGAAAAATGACAAAAAAAACCTGTAAATGAATTATTGAATAGAGATATCTCACAGTCCATAGACTTTTTGATTTTTACATAGAAAAAATAAATTCAAGACTTAGACTTGCCGTTTATATACTAATGGTTAAAAATTTCTATATATACTGTAAAGCTCATTTTAAAAAAAAGGTTTATTTGGCAAAAAATAATAAAAATGACTTGGTAGCTGTAAAATGTAAATTACCCTTGAATGATTACAACCTAATGCAAAAATCGAATATGCTTTTTAAAGGAGAGCTAGAAGCACTTTTTAATCTAAAACACAGTTGTATTGTTAGGTAAGTTTATTAAATTTTTATTCGAAATCAATACATTACAATTTTGCTTAAGGTTACTGGGTGTCGAAATAGAATATAATGAAGTTACATCATTAGTCATGGAACATATACCAGGAGAGCCAATGGATAAATTTATCTATAAAAATAGAAGTTTAAATGAAAGTTTAATACAGCTTTTTACCAAGCAAATTGTTTCAGCTATAGCTTATATGCACTCAAAATTTGTAATGCATAGGTAATTATTTTTCATTATATTTTAACGATAAGTATTCAAAAAAGGGAGCATTTTAGAGTAAAAAATTAAAACCTAAGGTTGAATTCTGTCAACAACTTATTACTGTCAACGTAGCAAAACATTTTGTTGTCTAGTTTTTTAATTTTTTTTGTTGGTTAAATATTTCTTGCAAGTTGGGTTAATTACATCCAAATAAATTTTTGAATTTGAACTTATTTCAGAGTTTGCCCACTTATTTTAAAATATCTTTTTAATAATAAAATCATTTGGTGATTTAAGGGATATAAAAAGTTCAAACATAATGATAGTTTCAAATACATGGATAAAATTAATTGATTTTGGAATGGCTAAACGGTTAAATGTTGACGAAATAGGGTTTAGTACGTCAACTTCGACCATGGTTGGAACGGTAATTTGTTTAGAAAAAACAAAAAAAATTTTAATAAACTTAAGCATTTTATTTTAGATACCTTTTATGGCACCCGAAGTTAGAAATTTTCAAAGTTATAACTCAAAAGCTGATATATTTAGTATTGGAGCATTAATTGTAAGTATTAAAAATAAAAATGCTTAATACCACAATAAATATTGATTTTTTTTATCAAGTACGAAATGGCTAATGGCGATCCGTTTGTAAGAGTTGCTCATGAATACATGACAGAAACAATGTAATTAGCAAATAATTAATAAGTTTTTTTTGTAAACCAAGCTTTTTCGACATGTCGTTAAATATACAATATTTGATTTAAAAATGAGATAACCACATTTCTTTTAAGTCGAAAGTAACCTTTTTAGAAATTTGAATTCTGCATCGTTCAAACTGTCTTTAAAAAAAGTGTTTTTTTTTCCAGAAAACACAACACCCTCTCTAAATCAAAGGACTTTACGTGAATATTTTTTTCAGCTTAATTTTGGGCAAAAAAGAAAAATCTAAACTCAAAATTTTTATGTGAATATTATTTAGCGAAATCGTCATGTTTGTCAAATTAGTTTATTGTAGAAAATTCTATATTTATTTTTTATCGCTTTTGAGTGATCATGTTATTTGGTACAAAATTTTAGTTAAAAGGTCTAAATAATAAGTAAAAAGGATTATAATTTTCTAAATTTGCGCTAACATTGAAGTAACAAATCGTTCTAATTATAAGACAGTCGAGCGTTAAGAAAATTCTTAGTTCTTAGAAATCTTAGATCTTAGAAGTTTATTATCTAAGAATCTTAAATTTTTTTTTTCTTAGATAACTTCTAAGATCTAAGATTTCTAAGAACTAAGAATTTCTTAACGTAGGTGAAAATTTATTATTTTTTACTTATTAATAAAGGGTGTTGTTTTTTTTAAGAAAATGAGAGAGTGACATTTTTACATTCGAAATGCTAAATACCGTAAACTCTTGACTATAACTCTAATCGAAAGTGATTGGAAATCCCAATTAGTCTCCATTAGAGTTATAGTCAAGAGTTTACGGTATAAAACACCGAGTTAAAAAAAAAAAAGTTTGATCCTTTAAGTGAATTTTTTTTTCGGAAAAAATTAATAAAAACAATCAAATTCATATTTATCAAAAATGTTTTCTAGTTTTAGATAAGCTAGGAAAAGATTTGGCTCAAAAAAATTGGTATTCAGATTCGCACAAAATCATGTAATATCATCATTTTTCCTGAACGTTTTTAGAATTTAAGATCAGATCATAAAGGTTCACAAAAGACCAGATTTGCATTAAGAAATTAATTTCATTTTGATCTTTTAAAACTCATTTCCAAAAATAAAAGGTCAAAAGGGTGTCTCAATTGAAAGATTGTTTCTTAAATGAGCTTTTAAGAACTCCATTAAATAAATCTAAAAAATACTATAAAATAATTTACGTAAAAATTAGGAATGACAAGCTAAAAATCAAAATAACTCAAATCAAATCTTTTTTTTTATAGAATACTCTCACAAGTTAGAGGAGTCGTAAATGTACCGACTTTGTCACCGGTTGCGAACTCGTTTATGCAATATTGTCTTATCCGGTATAATAATTTGAGCCTTAATTTATTTATTTTTTAAATAAAAAATAAGTTTTAATTTTTAGAGATGCAAATAGACGACCTTGTGCTTCATCTTTACTAGAACATCCATTCATAAGTTCAATTTCAATACCAAATCAAAAAAATCAAAATTTATTCAAGAAACAATTAAGTCAATCAAAATTGTTGTTTTGATTTTTGTTTAGTGTTTGAAATACTGCTCAAAAAATTTTGAAAAAAAATTAAAAATTAAAAATGATTGTTTTGTAATTCTTTTAAAATAAATTTTGTCAAAATGAAAATCATTTATTTGTTTACCAAAAATAAAAACCTACAATCAAAAAAGCTTAGACGATTCTGTGACTTATGTAATCATTTTTTATTGAGTCATAATTTCGATTCAATTTAAAAAAAAATAAATTTCATTTTGGAATATTTATTTAAAGAATTCTATTCTTAGGTCCTCGAATTCTTTTTTTTTTTAAACCATAAATTCTCAACCAATATTGGAAAATCTAAACATACAAATATATTTGCATTTACAATTATTGCCATTAAAACAAAAATTTTTATATACAAAATTTTATTAAAATGACACCTCGTTTGATATCAGGTCTAAAAAATAATTTTTATGATGTATTGAAAAAAATTAATGTAAGATTTAAATAAGCTCTTATTTAGTTTAAATAAAAAATGCTTCCAAAATATAATATTATTGAGCAGATCAAAGAAAAACCTTTTACAAATTTACCAGAAGTGAGTACATATGTTTATTATCATATATAAATCCGATTTAGTCAAGTTATAGATTAATGTTTATATAAGGAAGGACAATACAACTCAATATTTGAACCGGAGATAATACAGTATAAGAAAAAAGGAATTATTGGTAAAGGCTCTTTTGGAATTGTAAGTAGATTTCATATGTATATTTTTTTTAATTTAGAAACATTATTTTAGATATTTTTGAGGCGTTAACAAAGAGTTTTATTAAAATAAACGATATGATTTTCAACCAAGGAATTTTACCATAAGAAAGAATAATTTTTTTAATCTTTTCTAAGTTATTTTGTTTTTAATAATTTAAAAGTCAGACACTATTACGTATCTAATCACACTGTCAGTTGTACTCAACCCTAGACTAAATTTTTTCGAAAAATATAATTTGAATCGTTCTTATACTTTAAATAAACTTGAAGTTCTGATATCCTTATATCCGATAAAATATTATTTTTTAATTGGGTGATATTTTTTGTGTCATAATAAAAAATTGATTTTGATTTAATGTGCAAAAGATAAAGTCGACAAGTTTTAAAAATACAAATGTTGTTCTATTCAATTAATTTTAAAATTGTAAATAAAATAAAAAATTCATCCTATGTCTCGTTTCTTAAGCTTAATATTCTTTCAAAAATTATAAATATGATTTATTTTTTCATATAAGTTTATATTAGACACCTGGTCAATAAAATACTGCATTTCTCGCGAATAAATTTTGTTTTAGTACGGGTTTCGGGCACGCCCTTAATTCGCTAGAAATGCAGTATTTTAATATTGATAAGATCAATTTTAAATTTTAAATATTAAAGGTATTTTTAGCAATCAATCATAGACACGAGTTGATTGCAGTCAAACAAAAAAAAGAATCGAAAGATGTAGCGTCAACAATAATTTCGAATTTGTTATTTAGTGAAGAATTAGAATCTTTAAGTGAACTAAATCATCCAAATATAGTAAGGTAAGTATATTAGAAAATATAATGTCATAAAAAATAAAATAAAAACTGATTTAACCTGGAAAAAAAATAGACTCTTAGGTGTAGAGTTTAGTTTTCGTGGACCTATTAGTATTGTGATGGAATATCTAGAAGGAAAAAATTTGGAAAACATTATTAAAACATATATTTGTTTACCAGAAATGCAAATAAGAAATTATACCAAGCAACTGGTTGATGCTATTTCTTATCTTCATTCTAAAAATATTATTCATAGGTAATCGAGATTTGAAAAAAAAAAATTTTTAAGATTTTCTCAAAATTATAAATAAAAGGGATATAAAGAGCACCAATGTAATGATTTCATCGGAAAATGTAATCAAATTGATTGACTTTGGAATGGCAAAAAAAGGTTATCCATCAGCTTATACAACTCAGTCTGATTCATCATCTGCAATTGTTGGAACCTTAGCATACATGGTGAGATTCCAAATCATATATCCATTTAAATAAAAATTTTTAATTTATTTCTAAAAGGCTCCTGAAATATTAAGTAGTGAAAGCTACAATGCAACTGTTGATGTTTATAGTTTAGGTGTCTTAGTTTTTGAAATGGGTTACGGTGAGCCATTTTTAGGTAGCAAAAAATCACCAATACCACTTTTTAAATCAACTAATCTAATCAACTTACCTAATTTGACTCCAATGGCTAATAACTTCATGCAAAATTGTCTCATTGAGTAAGAGTTCGATTTTTTAGATCTTGTTTTGTCTTATAAAACTATTTTTTTTTTATTTTTCAAGAAATTTTAAAATACGTCCTCGAGCAAACACGCTTAAAAACCATCCGTTTATATCGTCTAATTATTAGAAAAATATAATTAGTAATTTTTCTAAAATTTTTTTATTTCTAATAAAATTAGAATTTTAAAATTTATTCGTATTTTTAATCAAACTCAAATAAAGTATGTAATTTAAATAACCAAATGCCCTAAGTTTGACATATTTGGTCTCTAAATTCCTTCAATTCAACTATTTTTTTTTCTTCAGAAATTAAAATAAAAAATTTGTCGATCTTAATCAAATTTTCAAAATTTTTGGAATTTGTTTTACTTGGTTACTCAACTCAATTCGAATGTTACAGGAGAAATAGTTTCTAAATATTATTTCAATTCATAAATTATGATGGAAAAAAAAGCGAACAAACTTCGCTAAAACTTTTTTTGAAGTTTTAAACAATTTTAAAAATATTTCATTTATAATTTTATTTTTCGATAGAGAGTAATAGATGTCAATATTGTGGACCCTAATAGAATGGGTTTTTTATCTAGAATTGATATTTTTAACCTTACTCATTTTGCCTAATATTTCACCTTTAAAGTAAGATATAAACTCTTAAAATGGTCTGTTATACCAAGATCTATAATTTACTATACACAATATTTTTAAAATTAGAAGTTGTTTCTAAAATTCGCTTCCCATTTAAGTTTCTATTTCATTTTTAATTTTGTTGAGGACTCATTTTTAAAAAGATTTTAACAGACTCTTCTCATATTTAAGCCGAAATAAATTTATTATTTTTAAAGATGGCAAGAATTTTTCAAATCCAGTATTGTTTCACGTTTTTCTCAAAATATTAATCTTTACTTCAATCTAATCATTATAGCATTAGTCTTACTTATCACTGATGATAACCCAGATGCTTCGTCACATAAATCCAGGAATAGTGATCGACACAATCCAGTTAATTTAAACTTTTTAATGAGATTTATCACTCAATATAAGTATTTTATGAGTGGATCTGTTTTAATACTTTGGTTGTAAGTAAAGCTTAATATTAAGTTTTGAATAGAATCAAAATAATTAAAAAAATTTAATATTTTTAAGTGTAGTAAAGCGTTTGATAATGTTAATTCAGAATTTAAACGAATTAATCCATGAAAATGAAGCTATTAAAAGGCAAGCTGAGTCATTTGTTAATACTGCAAATAATTTATTAGAAGAGTCCAAGAACGACAATGCAGATAGTATTGAAATGGAAAAGGAATTAATGAGAAATAAAGATGAAATTAAACGTCTTAATAAAGAGTTGAGTATTGCAAAATTAGATTTAGAAGCTTCTAAATTTAAATTTTAAAAAATATTAAATTTTAAATAAATGTCAAATAGTTTTTGTTTTATCTGAAAGTAAATGTATTCAAAATAAACATAAAATTATTAAAATATCTGATATTGATTTTTTTCCTTATCTTTAATCCAATATCTGGTTAAATAAGAATATTTATAAGTTTTATAGAAGGGAACCTCTTCTCTCGTTCATTCATTCATTGAAAAATAGTTATTAATTCAGCAGTTGACTGACCTTCTATCTTTTACCATTCAAAATGAACGGGAGAAAAAAAACAGAGAAAAACCCCGTTTGAACAGCGACAGGAACTCCTATTTTGTGGACAGGAGTTAATCACAATTAATCCTTTTTATAAGACCTTTTTGGTGAGGAAAAACTTATACAGGCTCGAAGATTCAATTAACTGTAAATTAAGAGAAAAGCCACAGGTTCGGAAAAAGGAGAAGAATTTTTATAAAACTAAAAATGGGTCTTGTCCAAAGTGTGATCAGGTGTTCACAAACAATGTGATCTTTTTAAAGATGCTGTTTGGTGAACATGGTTGTTCAAAAAATCGATGATCACTCAGTTTGTGATCTTTTATTAGATCACAAAAAAATTATAGACTGATCACCAAAATATATCTTATTTGACATTTTGTGTTTTTCCAAGAAAAATTTAGTTAGCTTAGAATTTGCGTTAGCTTAGAATTTTTAGGATAGTCATTAAAATATAATAATTTTATACTTCTGGTAAGAGAGAAATGATTTTTAACTAATTCTCAATCATTAATGATCTAAAAAACCAAAAAGGCAACATTTATTTGTTAAATTTTAAATTGTAAGTGCCTAATTTTTTTTTAATTTATAATTTTCTAATCACCAAAAAAAAATAATTGATCACAAATTTATATTTCTTTAGTTGTTGTTTTATTTTATGATCACAAACTGAGTGATCATTGATTTTGTGAACAACAATGTTCACCAAACCAGCATCTTTAAAAAGATCACATTTTTTGTGAACACCACACTTTGGACAAGACCCCTAAAAATGATTATAAATTATAAGAAACAGTGCCATGTAATTTTTTAATTTTGAATAAATGACCAGACAAAAACAAGAATAAAAAGAATCCCACTAGCTCGCCCGCCTAAATAAAAATAGCATTTTTTCTTCAATATTTTCTTGTACTAAAAAGCCGGTATAAAAACAATATAATAAAATATTAAGAAGGTTGCGGAAAAAAGACCGAAGTCGAATACAACCGATAATAAGAGGCCGAATAAAAGAGGTTTAGCTGTAACTTGATGTTTCTAAGTTTTAGTGAGTGTGTTTAGATATCTTTTGAATGTGTTTATAAGGTTTTTAAGGGTATTGACTAAGTAGACCTGATTTATTTGAATAATTATAATCGATTTATACCGAAAAAATAAATAAATTTCTAACAATTGATTTTAAATGTAATGGTTTTAGATGGCTAAAAAAATTATAAATCAAAAATAATTTTTGTTACTATATTATTTTTGGGTTATAATTTTTTATCCATCTAAAACCATTACATTTAAGCTTAGTGTTCACCAAATAGGTGACCTAAAACTTAAATTTTCAACTGACAATTTCTGACAGGAAGGTGTGAAGAAAGTGAAGAGCAAATTGTTAAAAATCGAAAATTTCAAAGTCAAACTTGAACTTTATAAACATAATTCTATAAAGTTAAAGTTAGACTTGCCTTAGTACAGAGGATTTTTCAGGGTAAAAAAATTAGGTAAACTTAAACCGTGAACATGATTTGGTCTCTTAGGTGAACAATCACCTAATAGACTAGACCTTAAATTAAAAAGTAACAAATTCTTGGGAACAATTTTTTTGCACAGTTAAATAGCAAAAAAGATCGTTTTTTTAGTTTTTTATCCTCTATAAATGTTCTTTTTTTCTATTTATTTTTGTTAAAAGGTTACTTTCTGAACCAAACAAGTTTTTTTTTTTTGGATTTTTTTCAAGCCATATTTATTGTGAAACTGAATGGTCTTTATATAGAAAGCAAAAATAATTTATTAAATCTTAAATTTGGCAAATTTTATTTTTGTGCTAAATTATTTGAATAGAAAAAAAAGAACAAAATTGTTTAATAAGTCATTTTATACAATTTAAATTGATTATTTAAAAAGTTTTAATAAAAATAAATAGATTTATAAAACATATGGTAATTCATCTTTTAATCTACAATTTTTGATTGAATCTAATATCCAATCACTTGATACAACTCTAAATTTCCTAGTTCTTTTCCTATTCAACTCTTTAATCTCTTTTAATCTGTCATGGTCTTTTCTATCCATAACACAATGCGTTACATAATCATTAATTTCTTTAACACTAAATCCACCATGCCATCTCGCTTTCAAGTCGATTAAATTTGAATTTCCGTTTTTAGTATCAAAATAAAAAACACACATTCTGAAGAGACCAAATTTCGAGTCATCCGGAAAGTATCTATTCTCAAAATTACAAATTTTTTTTCTTAAATTTATGATAAAATCTTCGTTCATTTCAGGCTTTAATTCTTTATTTACAAAATTGCCACTATTAAATAACTCTTTTAGACCTTCAATACTCACATCATCAAAATAACTATCTCCAAAAGTATCATACATTTTTTCGAATCTTTCCACAGTCTCTCTTTTACTTGAGATCATATCTCCTGGTCGCCATTTATAAAATACCTTATCTCCTATACACTTTTCTAACCATTCTACTCTAACAATATCATAATTTTGTGTTTTAATGTAGGATTTGACTCGGTGAGTTGTACGATTTGTAATTATACAAAGTGTTTCTTTACCTGGATTTTGTACTATTTCACCACCAAGCTCAATTATTCGTTTTTCCAAGTTATTTTTTCGCTTTAAATCATCTTCAATTAGAACACAAAATTCTTTTTTTGAAAATATTTCACCTAATTTTTCGACTACACTTGGATCTATACTCCTATAAAAACTTCCCACAGTCGCTTTTTGACTCTTACGAGACGTACTTTTTTTTCGTTTACTTGGACTTGGACCATCTTCATCCTCAAAATTTAATCCATCTTCTTCAAATTCGTTCAAATCTAAATGTCTATTCGACAATTTACCACAATTTTTATCTCTCAACTCCTCGAATTCACTTACCCTCATACATTCATACCAATTCTTATCGGGTCGAAATTTTTCCAAGCGCGGAAATCTCAACGTACATCCAAGTCTATATTTTTCACTTGAATTTATTTCGACAGCTTTTATTTGTACAATAAAACTATCTTTAGGCTCTATCCATAACTCCGGTGTGGCATTACCTAATTCCAAATGACTCGGTGGATTTTTCTTATCAAATTTTTTCCATTTATCCATTAACTTTTGGTTATAATCAAGTAGTTCTTTATGCGTGTAACCAGAGCCTATTTTACACAATGTGTAAAATTTTTTCGGATGAGTATCGCCATTTTTTTCATCGAGACCTAGACCTACTAAAAAATGCGATATTAAACCACTCCATCTACCACTTCCGTAATAACCACCAAGAACTAAAAGATCTAAATCGTCATTTAAGCCAAGCATGTAATCAGGTTTTACTTTATACCATCCACCTCCGCGCTGACTAGGTTTATAAACTGACTCGGGATCTTTGACAACAATTCCTTCTAGTCTTCCATCAATTGCATTATTTAAAGCATCAACAACATGTTGATTAGTCTTAGCTTTAATTTGACTAGAGTACTGAATTCGACCTTCTATTTCACTAAAACTTTTTTTTATATATTCAACTCTCTCTTTTAAAGGACGATTTGTTAAGACCTCGTCATTGTAGAGGAGAATGTCAAATACACAATAACATGTGTGTATTCCATCGTATTGACGCGCTGATTTAACGTCAATATCGTCGCCTTTTGATAAGAGAATTTTTTCTTTAATGTTATACGAGCACATTTCACCATCAAGAATTAAATTTTTAACATTTTTGGCAAAAGATTTGAAAATAAATGGAGTGAGACTACCATTGAAAATATCCTCGCCAAAAGTCTCTGTATAATCATGGCTATTTCTAGAGAAATAATAAAATTTATCGTCTTTTTTATGCAATTGAAATCTTTCGCCATCAAACTTGGTCTCAATATAAAATTCCCTACCATTTAGAAGTTGTTCTATTTTGTTCGGTTTGGCTTTTTCACCTAACATTGGTCGACATGGTGACCCTATTTGAACTCCTATTTCATTGAAACGTTTCGTTGGGTCATTCAAAAGCGAACATAATTTTTCTAAGTTTGACGTGAAATTGTATACATCTAAAGCATCCGGATGAAATGCGTCAAATATAACAGGTTCTTTAATTCCTATTTTCAAGTCTTTTAAGATAATTCGAATAAGCCATTTGAGTTGAATTGGTGATAAGTTAACAAGAAGATGTTTAATTGAATTATTGACCTCTTTTAGACCGTCTTTACCTCGAGAATTATTCATTGAAATCAAGTCTAAATGATGATTTATTTCGTCTAAATTTAAAGTAAGGTCATCACGACATCGATTTTTTAGAACAAAATAAGCCATACTAGCAAAATCCCCCTCAGATTTAATACTATTTGGTGCCTTGTAATTTAGTAATTTTAAAGCATCGTCACTTTTAGGAGCGATACATAGAGCATCGATTAAATATTTAGCTAGTTTTATCTCTTTTAATCCGTAGACACGATCATCGTCATAAGGTAGTAAAAGCCTAATAGCAGGATAGAAATTATCGTCTAATTTTTCCGTGTCATTTTTAGCTGTATGACGCCAAAATTCTATAAACTTTTGAATTAATTGCTTTTTTTCTTCGTTTTTTCCTAAAGTGCGTTTAGATTGAGGTGTCTCGTCTATTTTGCAAATTTTTTCCAACAAATTACAAAAAGATTTGAAGGAGATACGAGATGAAACTGATTTGATGGGTTCAGTTTCCATTTTCAAAAAAATAGTGAGGATCAAATTTTTAAATTATGAAATTTAAATGACTTTAGTTGGTAAGTTTGAAGAAAAAAAATTGAAATAATTATGAAAATTCAAATTTTTTTTCATTCATGTTTTTGCATGTTTCAAGCATTATATTTAAATTAGTATTTTTATTTACTGCTTAACGAAAAGTTAACGTATTCATCAATTACTGTATTTTTTGAAAAAAACTTTGGATCAAATGATATTTTTGCAAACGCTAAGAAGGTCGGAAAATCGAGGTCAGACTGTATCCGTTCTGATTCTAAGCTATTCTCGAGTATTTTTTATTATGCTTTTTTATATAGCTAACCATTTTTGGTTCTCTTTTCTGAAATCTTCTAAGTTGCACCAAATCATAAACCTTAGTTAAGATTTGGCTGATTTTGAGCCTTAATAACTCATGTCTATTCTGATAAAAATATTCGGAAAATATTTTGAATTAAATGAAGTTAACCATGCCTTATAAAAATTGGTTTTGATTTTGAACAGTTTGATTCATGATAAAAATCAAAATAAAGATTATTAAGTTTCAGAAAAACTTGTTAATTTTTAATGAAAAATTTCTTTAATGAGCTTTTTTCTTATAGAAATACTTCAAAATAAAATAGTTTTCTAAATAATCGAAACCATCTTCGCTAGATATTATCATTATATAATTAAAGTTTTATTCAGAAATTTTTCGGAATCGCTTATCAATTAAGGAATAAAATTTAAAGATACTAATATTAATGACTTGGGACACCTTACTTAAATTTTTATTAGTCCTTCTACAAGAATTGATGGCGTATTCTCGGATACTAATTAGATTAACTTTATTGTCGAAAACATAATTTCAAATTTATTTTATATCTTTTGAAAATATTTGTAATCTTATTTAGATCACATCAACTGCTTCACAGTCGGCTAAAAAGAATTAAAGAATAAGTAGTAAAAATTAATCTTTACGACCATATAATACAAAATATTATTAGATTTATACGGAAGACAACGCCACCTTATTTAACGGGGCGTTGAGCTAGTGGCCGGAAATCGGCCTCAGCCTCAGATTATAAATAAATAAAAAAATAAATAAATACTTTAAAATGTTCATTTTAATAGCCTTTTGCTTATTTTCAAATTTAGTATTAATTGAAATTGCCGTTCTGCTAAGTTTTTTTTTGGCAATTAAATAGTCGGTAAAAATGATCCACTTTGATCCAAACAGCAATATTTATTTGTAAAATAATTTTTTCCTTTAATCCCCCATTATCGGTACCTGGTACAAACTGTTATTTTCGGTTTTGAACTTTTTAACAATTCTTTGTCTGTATACATTTATTTAACGTAAACTATGACGGTACAAATCACTTTTTTATCGCAGTTTCTTATATTTTAGCGCCCTTCTTTCGGCAAATACTTTTGTCCCTAAGCAGCTGACCTTGGGCTTATTTAAATATATAGACATATAGACTTATTATAAATAAATAGACATTGATTTATTCGTTAATTTAGTTGAACCTTAGCTTAAGAAAAAAGGTAGAGATATTAGAAATATATAGACCGACATCAATTTTACCGAAATTATTGGTTAAAAAAAGACAAAATAATTTTCATCATTCTTAAATATTAATTAAAGAATCAAAATAATTTCTCTTGAACACCAATTATTATTCTTCTACAGCATTATCACCTAAATACTTAAAAATTCCCCTGGAACAACTAAGTAATTTTTTAAATTTACAGAAAATTTTAAAAGAACGTTAAAGATATCAAATCATTAAAATTCATACATTAATTATCATTATTTCTTGAGCTTTATTTTTTAAAATCTGAACATAAAAGCTAAATTTAGAAAAGTAAATTTGCAATTTTAAAAAAAAATATAATTTCAATTTTTTTTTTTAACTGCAAGTGGCGAAATTTTCGTCAACTTAACTAGAAATTAATATTTTTTCTTCTTAAAAAAATTAATTTAAAAAAAAATAATGGGCGAAGAGTCCTCTTCAACAATATCGACTTTATCAAGCGACCAATCAAATGACGCTATAGAATTAGACATACCAATTTTTATTGAATTAAAACAATCGCAAAATTCCAATGACTTAGGCGCATACAGTCGAATTAAAATAAACGCCGATCAATTTATTGGAAATTACAAAGGTAAACATCGTAAATCAATGGCCCAATGCATTGATCCAAATTATGTTTGGACAATTTTATCATCGCGACAAATTCCTTTATTTTATATAGACGCCACTGATCCCAGTGACAGTAATTGGTTGCGATTTGTTCGCTCTACGCCCGATCCAAATAAATACAACGTCATTTGTATGCAACAAAATCAACAAATTAATTATTTCACATATAAGGAGATTAATGAAGGCGACGAATTGTTAACATACCTACCAGGTAAAAAGAAAAAGCCTAAGAATAAACCTCACTTAAATGTATCGTACAAATTATACGAGGAAAGTAAAATAATTGAACCTGAGCCTGAGTCGATAAACGAGATCGAAGAACAAATTGAAGAAGTTGTCGAATTAGAAAAAGTTGTCGAGGACGAAGACGAAATTGAGTTTAAAATTTCATCGGATGAAATTCGTAAAAAAGAAGATTATTTTTTTCAATTTAACTTTAGTCTAAAATTAAAAAATCAAAAAAAGTCTTTAAAAAGACAATTAGTAAAATGTGATTTGTGTTCGTATACCATCATAGTCGATACTAATTTCGACTATGATAAAATAATTAAAAGTCATATAATCGATCAACATTTAAAATTAGCCCAAGAGACTGCGACCGTTGAAGAAGGTGTCGAAGAAATAATCGACACATTAATTAAACAAATCGAAAATCCAATCGATTCGGAAAATACTTTCAATTTTTATTTTAACTTTAACAATTCGAATAAAAATAAATTCGATTTGTTAAACTTTGATTTAAAATGTGTTTATTGTGACTATGAAGTTATTGATGAAGAACACAATGATTATTTAAATCATTTGACTAAAGTTCACAAGAGTCAAATTTTAAATGATCAATTAACATTTGATTCAAATGAATCCGATCTAATTCAACATGATTTGGAATGTATCAATTGGTCGGATTACTTTCGGTTAAGTTTTAAGGATTCGAAATTTCCGAGTGAAAAAAATAAATTGTCCACTAAGACTTGGACATGTCAATTGTGTAAAAAACAATTTGATCAGCGTATAGACCTCTCCAAGCATCAATGTATTGAACTTAATTTGAAATTGCTCAAGAAAAAAAAAGAATTGCGCAAAAAAAAATGGAAAGAAACGCATTGGAAGCGTAAAATTGACTTGAGTCACATTGAAACGACCTCATTGACACAATTATCTAGTAATATATGCGATAATTTAACATTTTGTATAGACGGTACCTTACAGGACATGAAATCTTATTCGAAAGAAGTTAAGGATTATTTAAATACTGAATTGGGTAATGAGAGTCAAATTCAAATGATTTTAAAATGTTGTTTTCCTGAGGTCTATCAACAAATAACTAAAGATATTCCTAATTTAAATGAAGCAAATGCTTCTCGTCTCATAGAGGAACATCTTAACAAAAAATCTAGTCTTTATTTTACTAATGATTTAACTTGTAAGAAATGTCATGAAAAATTTGTTAAACTTGGTGACTATATAGATCATCAAAAAATACATCCGAATTCAGATTTGAAAATTTCATCGGATAGTCCCATAGGCTATTTGGCTTGTGATCCCATTGGATATTTATTAAATATTCATTGGGATAATACAACTTTTGTTAAGTGTGATAAATGTGAGCTTGAATTTACTAGAGGTGACTTTAAAAAACATTCGCACGATGAAGAAGGGTTAAAAATATCCAAAGAAATTTTGGATGATTTAGTCAATGGTCTTAATTTGAATAGACGTAAGCGAACTGTAAATGAAATTATTCTAAATGATGAAAAACCAAAATCAAAAAGAACAAATAGAAAGTCTAATTTATCTATTAGTTCATCGTCTGAATGTCAAACTCCAATTAAAAAAGAAGTAATACAAGAAAATATTGATGTACCGATTATTTCGACGACGAGAACTAGTAGTCGTCATAAAATTAAGACTGAAATGTCTTCACCTGAAGTGACCCCGAGTAAAAAAGAGTTGAAATCTGAATTTATGTCAGTTAAAATAGTTAACAACCGTAAAGTTCATATATGTGATAAATGCAATTTAGAATTTACGTCTGGTAATAGTGTCTCGAGACATCAGGAAAAAAGTTGTTTGAGACTCAAGGTCATAAATATAGAGGCTAAATCTAAAACTAAAAACAAGCCTGGTGAAGTTAAGAAAAAATGTCCAATTTGTGGATTTATATTTACGAATACTCATCAATTGAGTATTCATATATATCGTCAGCATAAAGGCTTATTGGGTAATGCGCATGATCCGCCACTGGCCGAAGCTAAACACTTTAATGATGATATCGTCAAAAGAGAAGAGGAATTTGACGATGAAGATGATGTAGAAAATAATGAAGTAGATCTAGATTCTCATGATTTAAATGATGATACTAGTTGGATTTTACATGAATCGACAACAGATGAAGCAACTATTAATAGTTCCATAGAGAGTCCGAATAAAAAAAGAAAAATTTTGAATTCAACAATTTAAATTTAATTGTTTATTTTTCATAGGAATTAAATTTTATGTGTAATATTAATTATTAAAAAAAAATTATTATTTTTTTTTTATAAAAATTAATTTTTTTAAGTAAAAATTTTTAAATTATTTTATAAGAAAATAAACTTTTAATTAAATTTTTTTTCAAGTTATCTTTCTATTTACTATTTGCCACACTAAACGCTTAACTTTCTTAATAATATTTTATAAAAATTTCGGGTATTAATAAATTTTAGCCAAATGAAATAAACGCCAAAATTTAAATCTCAAGGACTTAATCGCAAAAATATTTAAACGCTAGTTTCTTATTTTGAAATAAAAGCCAAAATAATTAAATGCCAAATTCTAATTTCTAATTTATCGCCAAATTACTTTAATGCCTATTTTTAAAAATATTAATTTTAAAAATATTTATTTTTTAAGATTTATTTTTAAAGGAAAATAAAGTAAATATAAAATTTTAAAAAAAGTATCGGAACCCTTGTCAAAATCTCACATGAGGTTACCCATTTCTCATGAGATCTCAGAAGATCTCGTATCGTTAACATAGGCTAATAGCTGATATCTCATGCGAATTTGGTAACCGAGAATCTCAATCAGATCCACTATGAGATTCTGACTAGGGAAGTGTATCGCTTTGAAAAATTCAATATAGAAAAAAGAGAAATTTTGTCTCGAATTTTAAAATATAAAAAATTTATATGGAAAATTACATGAATTTACTTCGAAAATATTTCGATTACAAAATGGAAAATATAAGAGGCTTTATGGAATTTAATCGCAGATTTAATCAGATAAAAGTTCGAATAAGTTTTTATCTTAAAAAATTTTTTAAGATTATTTAAAATAAAACAATAATAGTAACATACCGTATTACCTTGTTTATAAGCGCTTCCCTAAACCCCCTTTTTTTAGAAGAAGGGAGAGCAGAAAAAACTTAATTTTGTAAGAAAAATGAACGTAATTCATTTTTCTTAAGCTTGATTTTACCCTTCAAAAAAGCGATTTTTAGTCACTTATTAGTAAGGTTTTATGGTATGACTAATGAATAGCGAAAATTTTTTGTATTTTTACCGTGATCGCTCGATAGTAGTACCGGTATAAATTCATAATTGTACCACCCCCATTTTTTAAAGCCGAAAGGTCTATGAATTTATATAAGTAATAAAATCAATGGATACAAATCTGAAACCCTAGTTTTTTACCATTGTATAACTATCGAGTGATTATGATAGCGAAAAAAGTCGAAGATGGGAGAATTTTTTTAAAATACGGATATTTATTATTCCCTCTTCTTCGTTTTTTTTCGCTAAAAATACCTAATTTCGAAAGAAACTAATATACAAAAAATTTTTACTTTGAAAAGAAATTTTTGGTTTAAAATAATATTTTTTTTAACAAAAAATTAACTTCTGAATAATAATAAAAAAATGTCCAACTCCTGGCATTTCGAAAAAAAAGTCTGACTTGATGCCAAAAAAGACTTCCTAAGATGCTTTGTTTGGGATTATTGAGAAAAGTGTTTCGGTTGGTATGTTTGTTGGCGCTGATTAGGTGGTTAACAAAAAATTTAATCGATCAAATTACCGTATTTTCTCAAATACAAGCAAGTGCCGTTCAAAAAGGACTTCTTCTATTCGAATAAAAGCGTTTCAAATAAAATAAGAAATTTCAGCTTTCTTCTTCTATTTGAAACAGAAAAATTCATTATCTCAGAATACAATTTGATTGTATCTTTCAATGATTTTTCTTTTATTAGAGACAGTAAAAACAATTAAAAATAACTCAAATAAAATGAAATTTTTAACTCAAATAGTAGCAACTTTCTTCTATTTGTGGTTACTTTTATTTGAAGAAATTAGGTATTTTTTTGCTAGTGAATTTTTGAAACCAAAATTGATCGACCAATATATACTAACCTTCATTCTATTGAAATTCCGGGGAGTTTCGGTAAATTCACGGGAAGTCTGGTGAAATCAAAGTAGAAAATCAGTAAGGAGAAAAAAATTAAAAAAGAATTTTTTTTTTCCGTGTACCGGTTATAGAGAATTTAATTCTAATCCAATTAAAAAATAATTTATACAAAAACCTAAAAAAAATCTATATAAAAAGTTTTAAAAGAAAACAAGAATTCAATGTTTTTTTTTAAACAGATTGTAAACATTGTACGTATTCTTGAGACCATTTCATGTTGAGTGGACATAATAAAATAATAGCTCTGTTAACTTGTTCACAATAAATAAATTTATTTGAATCTGTTTTATGCTCATGATAGAATATTTTATTTTGTATGCTTTCATCAGTACAATACTTTGCATAGTCTTAAATAATTAAAAATTGATTTTTCAAAATTAAAATTTTTTTAAAAATCAAAAAATTTTACTTTCTGACTCTTCCTTAACTGCAATGGCTTCATTTGGTATTTCTTCTAACATTGTAACATTTTTTTTTATCAACAATGGTCTACTTTTTTGTAATCTTCCTTTAAATACTCGAGTTTTCTCATCTTCTTCTAAATCATCATCCATTTCATCATCTTCTTTGGCTGAGTCTGTCTCGGTGTCTGACTCAGATTCATCTTCATCATCGTTATCAACTTTTTCTTTGGAAATTTCAAGAGTTGAATTTTTCAAAAAATCTAAAATATTTATTGTTGTCGTTTCCAATTCAGATTCTTCTTCAGTTTCTTCAGTAGTAGAAGTCACTATTCCATTTGTTGTAGATACAGAGGTTGTTGTAGTTGCAACGGTGGTAGTTGTAGTTTCAACTGTTTCCGGGGTGATTGTTGATGTCGACGTGGTCGTAGTGGTTGTTGATGTTGACGTTGAAGTACTTTCAATCGTTGATGTAGTTTCTGTAGTAGTTGTAGTTGATTCAGTTGTAGATTGTGTTGTTTTTATTGTTGTTGTTGTTGATGAGGATGTTTCGGTGATTGATTCAGCTGTTTTTGTAATTTCTAAAGTGGTTTCTGGTTGATTGGTTGTATCAGTTGTAGAATGCAAATCAATAAAATCGGAAAAAACTAATCTTGAATTAGTTTTGATTTCTCCACCACAACGTAACCAGGATATTTTAGCCGAGCATAAACCGACACCTGGTCTATATGTACCACCAATAACACGATTAATACCAAAATAAACATCATAGTCTGGATTGACGCCTTTGTAACATCTCGTATCAAAACAATTACAAGTCACATTTTGTCCATTCAAATTGTATAAATAAGGTGATTTAAGAATTTCATGGAAATCTCTGTGATTAGTTACTTCAATTCGTTGATCACTGATGAAAAATGTTAACTTATCGAAGCTTTGAATCAAATTGTACTCAATTTTGTAAAGAAGAGTGTCACCGCAATATTTTGTGTTCTTAAGTATAAAAATTAGATTTAAATCATTTTGGATTATATAAATATGAATTAATAGGTATAGTTTTTTTTTTTAACCGTATTTATTCGAAATTATGAATAATTCGAATTATTTTTATTTGAATCATTTTTCAATTAATTCTGATTTAGAAAATAAAATTTTAATCTTTTTTTTTGAAAATTTTTATGAAAAAAGAATTTATTTGATGTACCAGTATATTCTTAATTTTGAGTAACTACGGTAATTTTGCTTTTTCCTATTATAAATGTACCAAGTTAATGTTTTCTATGAAACTTATCTAATATGTAATTTTTCGATGGAAATTTTTTTGTTTAATTTTATGAACCAACAATCTTAAATAATGCGAAATTTTATGATTTACGCTATTAATAAAAATTTTTAACTCTTAAAAAATTTGACATCTTTTCAAATCTTCAAATGCGAATGTATAAGCTTAACTAATTTAAAAAGAAATTACCAGCCAAACATAGAATCTGTTATCATTGCTGTGTATCTCGGCTGAGTTCGAGGTAGTACCAGTATCGCCACCATAGGCATTATTAGTTGGTGAATCACCAATATTGAATGTAAATCCCGATAGAATTTCACCAAACTCAAGATCAAATCTAGCCACTCTCCTCATATTACTTGGATCGTATGTCAATTTTAAAACACCTTGTCCAGAACACGGCGAATGTTCCATTACTGAATTTTCCATATAGCTCAATGGACTTACCCATGTAATATTTTCTGAGTCATTTAGTTTAAATTTCAACTCATTGACATCGACATCAATGTCCGGCTCAGCATTTGTAAAACAATTTAAAAATGAAATTTCAGCTTTACATAAGCCAGAACCAGGCAATATTTTATCATTTAAAATTACTCTATTCAAACCTATATATAAATAAGGTGATGCTTGATTTAAATCACTTAAACTATGTTTTTCGCATTTTTCACTCAATTTAGATTTTTTAAAATTAAACAAATAATTATTGTTAAAATACAAAGTTGTATTTCTGTCTAAATTATCTACTCGGAACCATTTTTCACTTATAAAAAAAGCTATTTTAGACTTTGGATTAATGAAGCTGAGAGATTCATTCAAAAAAAGTAATCTCGATAAATCGACGGAGCCATCCAATGGAACTTGTTGATCGCATAAATTTTCTGAACTCATATAATAAGTTAAATCTGTTTCATTTGAGTAAATTTCGGAATTGTATAAAGTTGTATTTTGATCGCCACCATTTAAATCATTGGTTGGTGAATTTCCAATATGAATAGTTGTACCTCTTGCGATATCACCATATTCTAATTCTATTTTAGCTATGGTACCTTCTGTTAATTTATGAAATGGAATTCTGAGAAGGACTGCAAAAAAAAAAAATTGAGAAAATCTTCTTTTTTTTAACTTAATTTAATAATGATTTGATTTACCATTTTTCGAACAATCAGTATATTGTGAGTCTTCTGGTTTAAGACGTTCTAATACTTCAACTAATTCGCTATCTTGATTTTCTTCACTTCCATTTTCTAAATTTATTATATATTTTACTTTGAAGCCATCATAACTAGAGTCAATACATGAATTTGCATTCTCCGAATCTTAAAAAAAAATTAATCTTAGTTTAATAAAATGAAAAATATCCTTAAAAAAATCTTTAAAAGACATCAACTATGAGATGTAGAAAACACCATAAAGATGTATTCAAATTTTTTTTAATGGATATACCATTTTTATTAAATTTTTAATTTTTTCAAAGCTTCGATTAGAAATTGAATTTAATAAAGAATTGAACAAAAAGAAAAGCATTGAAAAATTTTATTAAATTTTTTTATAAATTCATTAAAAAATTTTGAATACATCTTTTTTAAACATTGACTCACAGGTCTTTTTTTGGTCAAATTCAAGCTTAAATTTTTAAATCTACTTATATCAAGACCAAGAGGACTTATAAAAGCTTCTATATTAAGCTTTATTAAAGGTTTTTAATGCTTTCAAAAAAAAAAAATTTAAGCCCAAGTTTTCACTTGATTTTGTGACTTTTAAATAAATCTGGATTATAATAAACAAGATTTAATGCAAATTGTTACCATATACCCTTGCTGCGAGTTGCATAAGCTTAAACCTGGGTTAGAAGTAGTATCCAGCGATCTGCTTTGTTGAAAAAAAAGAACATGATATTGCCTGAAACCCAAGTTTAAGTGTATTCAATACCACGCAAGTTATACGGTATTTATTATAATGGGAAGCCGCTAAAGGATTTTTATCTAGAATTTTATTTTTAAAGCTTATAAAATACGTCTAATATAAATGTAACGTCAACCGTAACTTTTGATTGTAACAGTAAACTGTGTTAATAAGCCTTAATTGTCAATTTCAAGATGTTTGAACTATGGTTACAGTAACAGTTGACGTTACATCTATATTAGAACCGCTAATTGTTTATCTTAATTAAGATCCAAGCCAAATATGATTATTTTTGTTATGAATAAAAAGAAAAAATAGATCAGGGGGTAATATTTTATCTATTTAAAAATAAAACTACTTACAATGTTCCAAAGCATTTATGGCAAATAATAGATTTACACCATAAAATATCCAAAACAGCATTTTTGAAACAAAAAATAACTAAAAAAAATTTTTATTTTACCAAACTAGCAACAACAAAAAAAACTAATTTAGATTTTCTTTAAATAAAATCAATAAAATTTATACAAAAAATTGAATGGTAAAAAAGTGTGCTAAATATTGAAAGATCCTCAATAATACGATAAAATAAGATTAGCCCCAAGAGGATAAAATTTTTTTCTTAAGATAATAATGTTATTTTAGCTTGTATGTGTGTGTGTTTGTGCTTTGGAAATCGATCGTAAGATAAGATATTAAAACAAAAAATTCAAAGAATAAAAAAATATAATCTTTAATGCAAATACTTAGACCAGAAATAATTAAGTATTCATTTCTGTCTATGATACAAAGAAACAAATATATAAAAAAAAAGGTAAACTCAAAGACCTTTTTTTCTTTTATCATTAATTTTCAAATATATTCTGGTCACGATTTTAATTAAAAAATAATTCAATATTGAAGAAAAAAAAGAAGGTGTATTGTCCACTCATTCATTTTTTATTTATTTTATTTATCGAAATTTTAATTAAATTTTTTTTAAAAAATTCAAAAAAATAATAAAAAAAAAAAGAGATTAAAAATTCTCCAAAGTTCGATGATAAGAAATTTAAATAGGATTTAATCTTTAAAATTAGACATAAAAATAAATAAATGTCTAATTAGTTATTTGAGACTATATTGAATTCAAAATTAGTTGGTAATTCAGGTATTTTCGGTATATTTAAAGGAATTTCTATTCCAAGTGTATAGATGTCTAGTAATTGTACGTCTTTCAAGCACTCGACAAAACATGAAATATTAGCTGTTGGACTCGGATTTAAAAGCATTTTTAAACCGTCTAACCAAACATCTATTATTTCTTCATTTTGACTACATAAACTGATTGCCTCTTCACCTTGCTCGTCTAGTCTATAACAAATAATATGCAATATATACACCTTAAATACAATAACAATTAAAATTTTTTAATATTTTTATGTTTTTCAGTTTTAATTTACCTGTTTCCTTGGATCCTCTTTTTTAACTTCTTTTATTCTATCAACATCAAGATGTGCTTTAAAAAAAATATATTTTAGATTTAGCTTATGGGCGACAAAATTACATAATAAGAAAAAGAACGTAATTTTATTTATTAAAAATACTTAAAAACGATAAAAAAATTTGTTCTCCCGACTGCAGGCAAGAGGCCAATTTTACCGAAGTTTACATGATTTTAGAGGATGAAAATTTTTAAGAGAAATTTTTGAAAAAAATGTTAATCAGATAGAATTTTTTTTTTTTAAATATGATTTTAAACTATTGAATCTTAAACCTTCACAGTATTCTTTTTTAAATTTAAAATTAAATTTTAAAATTTCGAAACTGAATTTGAACTTATGTTGTCGATTTCTGATAATTGCTTTACAGTGATGGCGATTAAGTTTTAACAATTGCCATTTAATGTTATTTTAAGCCATCTAGCGCCATTTGATTGTTCTAACGGTTTCGGTAAAGAAAATTTTGATTGTTTTGGTCGTTTTATGACGTAAGAAGGTTATAGAAAACGCTAAATAATTTCTGAAAAATAAAAATTTAAAGCGCTCTAACAATTGTTAAGTATAAAATTTTCTCCATATCTCCGTCTAAAACATCTTTTATTTGGTCGTTTGAGTCTTGCTTAATTTCTTTTTAAAAATTAAAACGTTGAAAGAATAAATTAGTGTTAGCTACAAAAGCTTTTTACGAATGCTGTTGTCTATCACCAATTTGTCTTAAAATTAAAAACAAAAATCATTTAAAAGGCTATTTCTGTAGTTAATGATGTGCTTAAAGACTCCGGGACTGAGCCTGACAATATTTTTTAATATTTTTATACCATGAAAAGATTAAAAATTTTGTGAAAATAAAAATAATTTAATTAATAAATTTCGGATTTTTGTTGGTATTTTTTTCCAGAAATTATTAAGCGCTTTCTAACGTCATCTAGCAAAAAAAGTTTTAAGCCGTTATTAGATGGCATTAAATATATAATATTAAATGGCGATTGTTAATCACCATCGCTGTGAATCAAATTTTTTAGTTTTTTTATATTTTAAAGATTTTTTCGAAAATTTTTTACAAAAATCATTGATAATTGGATCACAGTAACCAACGTTCAGAAAATATAAAGGAAAAATATTTTTTATTTTCTTTTAATCTTGAACATAAAAAGTCTAACATAAATAGCCTCGTTAAAAAGCGTTTTTTTCCGTATTCTTCTTTTTTAATTTTTTTTTAATTTTAAAAAGATGTAAAAATTGAAATGAAAAAATACTTGTATTCCTAAATTCATTAGATTCAATATTATCACAATCTGATATATTAAAAGTTTTATAATCAGACGAGAGTTTCCATATTTGTTTTTCTAAAAATTTTGAAGGATTTAAAAAAAATTCTCATTTTGTTGAATTGAAATAATTACGTCTGGATTTTTTTTCTTTTAAATTTATTTTTTCGAACATTTCACCTTTGCATAAAACACTCAAACGCTTTGGTCTAAGCATTAAGATAACCTCATCGGTAAGTATTTTTTCCAATTCTCTTTTAAAATTCAAATTAAATTTTTTTTTAAATTTTAGACCAATTTAAAAAATTACTTTATGGGTTCCAAATTGGATTTATCAAAGCGGCTTTTGGCTTTTTTTATAGAATCATATTTCCATGTACTTATTAAATTATTAAAATCATTTAATTTTCGTTTTATAATTGAACTATATCCATTTGAATTATTTTTATCTATTTTATTTACATCGTTTAAAATTAAAAATAAGGAATCTTTTAATGCCGAAAGTGCCTTAAAGAAAGATTAAATTAGTATTTTTTTATCGATCGATTTATTTAGAAAATTTGAAATACTCTATCAAAATCTAAAGACTGTGCTTTCATCTCTACCCATAGCCTATGAAATAACCATAAAATTCTAGATAAAAAATCCATTATACCATCTGGACTAATGGTGAACATAATAAATAGAATTTCATATTGTTCTTCGAATTTGTCTAAATTAAAGTTTGACATAAGATGAATATTTTTTAGGAGTTAAGAAAAAATATTGCTTATAAGATATCTTACCTTTACCAATATTTAGTAAATCATATATATATTTTACCATGTTAAAACTCGCTTTAACAAAAGGAAACATGTATTCTGAATTTTTATTAAACTTATCGCTAACAAACTGAAAAAAAAATATAGATTTTTTTTTGTTTTAAAAACTCATCTGTTGCACGGTCTAATTGTTCTATAACTGACGACACCCAATGCGATTAGCAAATATTATAATTCAATTTTATTTAGATTATTTTATATAATTTGATTTACTCGATAAAAAATTTAAGTTTGTCTAATAAAAAACCTACAACGATGAAATAGTTGAAGATTTAAAAAATTTGCCAGAATATATAAATCACGGATTATTCTTTGGAATTATTAAAATTTTTTCTATGAATAAAGCACAAGCTTAATATTAAGAAAAGGTAATTTTTCTAATTCATAAAAATAAATTTAGTTTGTGAACGAATTAAAAAAAATAAAATTAAATGTACCGTAATACCTTGTATAGGAACGCATTGAATTAAAACCTAAAATTTTAACAATTAAGGCATCCCAAAAAAAAAAGAATTTTTAAATTTTTACCACATATTCTAATAGAGAACCTAATCAACAGTATCAAACAACGTTTAGATTATTTTTACGTTTTTCCAATCGCTTTAAAAATAGCATTTTTTGGGGCATTTATTCTTAAAATTTTTGATTTGTATTGCATGCATTTGTTTGCAAGGTAATACAGTATTTAATTTTGATCAAAAAATATGCGATTCTTTTGTTTGTCGTCAGGCCTTCGTATACCAGTCTTTTATTTTACAATTCCAAATTTTTAATTAAACAAATGGGTTTTTAGGTTGATTTTTAAATTTGACCGTGAAACAATATTTAAATTAAAATTTAAAATATTTTACGCTTTGAAAAACTGATTTGAATGAATCTTTGTTTGCAAAAAATTCCATAAAATCAAGAGCTAACATTCCTGGTGGTGTTTCTTTAAAATCATCTATCGGGTTCGATATATTCTTAAAACATGAATTTAATATTAATTAATTAAAAATGTGTCATTTAGGATGACGAGGAACTTTGAAAAAAATTACTTTAAAGCCAAGTTTTGCGAGTTTTTCTTCTTCAGTGAGTAATTTCTCAGAGCTATTTAAGCTTGCTTGTTCAAAGGCACTATTGCAAATATTCCTAATTTTATACATATGATTCTAAATTATAACTTTTTTTTGTAAAATATTTAAGAATTCCCAAAAATTTAATTGAAAAATTACTTTATCAACAATTATTTTAATTTTCGTTTGATAATCAATATCCAAAATGTTTTTCTGTAGCTGAGCGAAATTAGAGAAAATTTTCTGATAGTTCCTATCGTCAACAGAAGCCTTTAAAAAAATATAAGATTAATTACTTGTCCATACAAAATTCAACAATAAGCACAAAAAAGGTAAGAGTTTAAAAACAAACAAAGCAAAGCATTTAAATTTTTTTTTAAAGCAAAAGCCAATTTAAAGCATAATTTTAATATAAACTAACATTATCGTAGTAAATTGTTTGATCGACATTATTTATGGAAAGTCTTTTTTTAAAAAATTTTTTTATTTTTTTTGTCGATTTTTCATTTAGAGTTGCTATTAAAGAACCAAATTTGTGTCTATGATCAAAACTTAGATTTTCACTCTGTATAGAGTCGTCACTTGCGTCCAATATTGAATAATTATCTAAATCCAAATTTGATAATAAACGAAGATCCTAAAATAATTTTAGTCCTACTGAAATTTTAAAAATTAAATTTGAAAATAAAAAATCATACTTCTCTAATAACTGCATTCATCAATGGTTGAGATAAAATTGAATTCAAGTTCTTGATTTAGAATATAAAATAAATTTTTGAATTTTTTTAAAGAAACAAGATAGATCTTACTTTTCGGAAGCTAGCATCTCCTTTATGGAAGCAACTATTTAAAAATATCAACAAGGTTTCTTTAATTTGAATTTCTTGTCTTAATTATATAATTTTATGGTACTATTAAAAATAAAAAATATATTTTTTAAATTACCGTTGAATTAGAAAAATAATTTCATTGAACTTAAGCTCTCTAAATACCAATTCTCGCGCAGTTGTGCTTGATAGTTAACCGTTTTTATTTTTGTTCTTCTTTTTGAATAATTTAAACTTAAAAGGATGATTTCTTTTTTTTTTTAAAGTTTTACTATTTAAACTTTTAATTCGTCTTTATATTATAACTAAATTACAAATTCTGAAGATTACAATTGACACTGTATTGTAATTTTTTCATAATCTTTTCTTTTCCTAAGAAAAGTTAAGAAAAATTGATCAAAAGATTGGAAAAAATGATACAAATTAATGTAAATTTGTACTTTATCTTACTTTCAAAAAAAAATTTTATTTTATTATTCAGAAGGAACTATAAAAATATAATTTTGGAAGAAAGATTCGAAAAGAGCAAATTTGAATTCTAACGTTTTTGAAGTTTTTTTTTTATAAATTTAGTGCTGAACATTACGACATGTCAAAGGTTAGCAACATGTCTTTAAAATCCGAATAGACGATCTTTAACCAGATTCAACTTTTTATTCTATTTCACTTTTTCAAAATTTATCATTAAAGTGTAGTGTTTAAAATTAAAATTGCAATTTTGAAAATTTTAAAAAAGTAAAATAGGAAAAATGATGTTGTTTTCTTTAAAATCAAAATTGAAGCAGAATATTAATTTTAGACTTCAATTTCAAAAAAAATACATACCGTTTAAAGGCAAAATCATACGAAAGAAAAATGAATTGAATACAGAAAAAATTCTGAAAAAGAGATGAATAAAAATTAAATTTTAAACTTAAACTAATTTAGAACCATTTAAATTTAAGGTTTTAGCATAATTTTTTTTGGTGAAATATTTAAAATGCGTAGCGCATCGTTAAATCATTCAAAGGTCCCTTAATAGGTAGATTAAATTAAGCATGTTTTTCATGGCGAATCTTCTAGTAATGACTTGATTATTTCACCCAGTGGCGGATCCACGGTATGGCGAACTCTGGCCACCACCATACCTCAAATTTTATTAGTATGGCGCCGCCATACTTATATTTTTCAGAAAAAAAAAATTTATTTTCTCTGTCGCATTATTTGAAAAAAATTAAATCAAAAATTAGTTTCTCATGTCTCGTTTTATAAAAAAAAACTAAACACATTTTTCATTAGAGGGGATAATCTTATTTCTCTTTCTCTATTAAAGAAATAAAAGATTTTCTTTAATTATCTCTTTTATTTTAAACCGAAAAGGACTGTCAAATTAAGACCGGTCTTCATCTTTTTTCTTAATAAATGTAGTTATGGAAATTTCAAATAAAACTATATTTTGATCGAGACACTTTTTGAATAGAAAAAAACTCGAATAAAAACTAGATTTTTTTTTTCCTCAAATAAAAGGCTTCTTTTTGAGTGAGCTTGTATTTTCGGAAATACAGTACTAGTCTCATCATTTTTCATTCATGTTAAAAAACAAATTTATCGAAAAATCACCAAATTAAAAAAGTGGTCAAAAACAGCGATGATTTTTTTTGGAAGTTTAGGTAAAATCCGCTAATTTTAGAAAAAATTATGGTAATTTCTCTAACTTTAGATTTTTTCAGTTTAGAAATTTTACAGTAATTCACGGATTTTCTGATTGTAACATATTTCACGTGAATTAT
>NTPY01000883.1:375035-389438 GCA_002922825.1 Brachionus calyciflorus
ATCTCGCCATACCTATTATAAATTCCTGGATCCGCCACTGATTTCACCTTGAGGGTTAAGTTTAAAAAAAGTGATATATTCAAATTGTTACTAAAATAAATTGATTGAAAGACATAAATTTTAGCTTGAAATAAACAAAGAATGATTTAAGAATGTGATTTAACTGAGCAATTAATGTAGCTGTTATTGTTAAATAATTACCATAAATGCATATATTGTATATACATAGTTATATAGATAATAGTTCGATAGAAATCATCCTTTTTGAGATAAAAATTTACTTGTTAAATATAACATCATTGACAATTTGTAAAAATAAGAGAACCAGATAATCAGGTATGGTTGATTTTTTGTTATCTTTAGTCGAGTCGTTTAAAACATCGCAAATCTAGCATATATATAGACAACATTAATAAAATTGATTTTTCCAAATCGAAAAATTCTCAAAAATTACCAATTTTAAAAGTTGAAGTTCAACTTCGGATGTCTCCCATGTAAAAAGAGACCAATTTTTAATAAATAGAATCAGAACTTTATACAAATGATAAAATAAATTCCATTTTTTTGATTCGTTTGAGCGTTCACACTCTTTTAAATAATCAACAATGAGCTTTTTTCCACCTTTGGCATAAAACTCATAGGCAAATATCTTATCTGAAGAGACATATTTTTCTATAGAAATCAATTCTTTTATCAATCCTTCCGGATTGTTAAGTTTAAGTGATGCTATTTTATCAACATAAGTTTTGACCTCAGTTTCCTTTAATAAGAAAAATTAAATTTTTGTATGGAGAAAAATATTAATTTTGAAATAAAAATTTATTACCAAATTAAAGCACAGATCAACATCATGAAATTTAGTTATCCCATTTAAAGACAATAATTCAAAACGATTCTTTTCGTTTATATATTGATTTGAACTACTCAATCTAATTGCGTATAAGGCAGGATTTTTATCCTTGATAACTTCAAAACTAAATTCAAAAATATTTATTTACATTTAGGTCACAATTTTACTAAAATGTTCAAATTTAAAAATTTAGGAGACTTACTGTTGTAAGATATCTTGAATAAAATTTTGTATCTTTTGATCCTTAAACAAATCGGTTTTAAAAATGGTAACAGTGAAGTAATAAAAAATATAGGAAACTACATCAAAAAGTTTAGCTGGAATTTTGAGTTCACAATTAGGAGTACCAACAACTAGTGGAATAAATTTTTTGGCAGTGACTTGTTTGATTGGAATAGTTGGGGTATTTGGTGGAATATTACTCATTTTTCATTAGAAAAAAAATCACCAAATTTTTTTTATAATTAAATTATTTTCTTTTCATTTAAATTTTTAAGTCTTGCATAATTTTTTTGAAACATAAATTTTAATAAAAGTAAAAAAAAATATTTAAACACCAAGAAAGAAGCTTACATTTTTACTAGGATTAAGATTTTTAAAAAATGCCTTTTTTTAATCAATCAAATTTTAAACTTATGTTCATTTAAAATGAAAGCTAGATTCGACAAATACTTTCTTAATTGATTCGCCAATGTTCCCTGTTTTTTTATCTTATTTATAAGTTCTTGAAGTTTAATGAATTTTCGTATAAGCTCACATACTTTTTCGTTTATCATTTAAATTCACTTAAACGTCTTAGTGCTAAACTCTTTCTAGAGTTAACTGATAAAACTCATTTATTAAGAATTAAAAATCGAAATTTTTAAATTTCAAACAATTTTGAAGATTTTATAAATAATAGGTTGGTGTTATTTCTGATTCTGGAATTTTATATAGTACTTGATAGACTGGTGTCCGTTGATAAAAGTTCATTCAAAAATTTAGGGAGAAAATATTCAGAAGTTCTTTCATCATAGTCATTTTACTTACCTTTAAATGGTATGATAAGAGATTTATCATTTCTAAGTACAGTACAATTCTAAACAAAGTTAACAGGTTTCGAAGCCTGGCTTAAGCCGCTCTTAAACGGCGTCGAAACCAAGTTTTGAAGCGGCTTAAGCCGCTCCGGAGCCGGGCTTAAGCCGAAAAAAGTGGCTTCGAAACTTCGGCTTAAGACAGCATTTTTTAAAAATCGGTTCAAGAGCCAGGTTCTTGAACCCGCTTCGAAACTTAAATTAAAATTATAATAAATTACGCTAATGAGCTTGACTAAAATAGTTATGAGGTGACGTGAAAATTTTAAAAATAAAGCTGTTTAATAATTAAATGTCTTTTTTAATTATAAAAATTAATTATCTCTTGAAATCTTTAAAATCTTAACTCAAAAAATCATAAGATAAAAAAGGAGTTTATAAAACAAAAAAAATTGAAAATAAAATCACTTGCTTAATTTCTACCGCCAATTTATAAAAAGGATTTTTGAATAAAAAAATTTAAATAATTTTTTTAATTGAACTTTAATTAATTAACCGAATATTTTTTATAGGTTTTCTCTTTTTTTCAAAAATCCGCTTTTTAATAAAATCCTTTTTTTTTATTCAAACAAATCTTTAAAAAAAATTTTTTTCTCAGAAACATCTATCCCTTATTTTTTTTAATAATTTTTTTATCTCAATTAATTAATTAATTTAAAATTTTTTCAAAATCAATTATTTAATTAAAACTTTGGACATGCTCCAAAAATATAATTATCATAAATTATGCATGCGCAAGAACTCGGTTTCGAAACCAGGTTTCGAAGCCAAAAATCGGTTCAAGAGCCGGGCTTAAGCCGAAAATAGTGGCTCCGAAACTTCGGCTTAAGCCGCTTCGAAACTTGGCTTCTGAACCGTTTAAGCCGGCTTAAGCCGCTCCGAAACTCTGGCTTAAGCCGGGAGTTAACTTAAATCAGAATTGTACTGTAGATATGTTGGATAAAGTTCATGATTGAAAATTTTTCAATGAGTCAGAAAGATCAGAAGTTTCTTTGTTATAAACATTAACTTTCTTTTTGACTCAATTAAAAGTTTAAAAAATTATTTATCTCCTGAAAAGAAATGCCTATCCATAATTGATTTCCGCGGAAATGGAGAATGTACGGCGTTTTAGGATCCGTTACTTCCCATTTGCGATAAATTCCTAACTCGATGGTTAATATTAATAAAAAACCTCAAAGAAGATTAGGACTAATTTATGCTGATCTCATAATTATGAAAGAAATTTTGGGAAATAATGTTGTTTTATCAATAATATTTCATTCGTTTAACTAAAAGTGTATTTTAGATTAATTTAGTTGGTCTTCATGCAAATAATATAAAAAAAAGTTGGACATATTTTTTACATTATTTCACCTCCGCATTTGATTGCAATAAGACTAGCAGGTAAGCTCCTATCCGACCTAACAATGGCGTATCTGAGACGAACTACGGCGGGCTGTCGTACATAAAAATTTAAGGCGAGGTAAATTTTTGTAACCTCTAAAAATTAAAATTTAGTCCTGATATGGAGACCGGATAGGGCCTGGTGGTCTAATTCCTATTGCAATCAAAAGAGGAGGTGCAATAATTGAATTCTGAATGATAAAACTTAAATTTGATTAAAATGTATGATGATAAAAGTTTAACCTGAGTCTATAACATTTTCGGTCAAACTTATTTAGTTTCAAATGACTTAGTCAACAGAATTTCAAGCTACATCTCAGCTAAAAGTTTACCAATTTAACTGAAAAAAAAACTAAAAATTCCTTTAATTTTTAATTATATCAAACAAAAAATTATTTTATTTTGCTATGTTTTAAAATGTTTAGTCTCAAAAGAAAAAGAAAAGATGCTAAATATGGGTGTATATCACAATTTTTTTTTAGTTTCAAAGATCATTTTTAACAATTTAATTAAAAAATTTTTTATTAGCATTTGATTTTTTTTTCCTGAACGATGGATTAAAATAAAGAGTGTATCAACGTTTAAATAATGTCAAGCTCACAAAATGTTGACTACGCTTCGATCCTATCGAAAGAAGGCCAGAGCAACACTATTCTCCGACCTTCTATTTTCGATATAATCGCACAAGAAAATATGCATTCACTTTTCAGACTGTCTTTTAACCATTTTCTTAAATGGATTTCTGTAAAGTCACTTCTTTTACAAAAACTCAAAAAGTACAGTGATGAAATTTATTTGCTATTACATTCAGCTATGGAATTTTTATACTTAAAGACATATGATGGTTTATTTTCAGAGCATTTTTACAACTTGAAGCGAGATTGTCTCAATAACAAAAAGCGTGTTTTGTCAATTTTGTTATCAATTATAATCCCTTATTTAAAAGCTAAATTAGACAATTTTTATGAAGAATTAGAGAAAAACTTGGACACTCAAGTCGAATCATCTACCTCAAACCAAGATTCAAAAATTTTTAAATTGTTAAGTCTAATTAAAAAATTAATTCTCAAATATTACCCGTATTTTCATTTAATATGGTCGACTTTTTTCTGGTTGTATAGGTTTAGATTTATGATCAAATCATCTGATTTTCATTCACCTCTACTAAGCCTAATTGGAGTCAAACTTATTTATGACATTAATCGAAAAAACGAAAGGCCTAATAGTGTTCTCAAAACCTTGTTGTCGACTTTCAATAATTGTTTATCGAATACTTTGTATTTTATACAATTTCTTAAGTGGTATCAAGATTATCGAGATAATCAAACTTATTCAAATGAAATAGATCTGTTTACAATGCCTTTAAAAAATGGAGAGATCGATGATGGTGATGATAATTTAGTTCCACCTCCAATTTTGCCTGAAAAAATATCTCAGAACAAATTTTTTAAAAATTTAAATAATCAAAGTTTATGTCCCTTGTGTACTAAAAAACGATCAAACGATTGTGTTTTAGCTGTTTCTGGATTTGTTTTTTGTTATCCGTGTATTTTTAAATTTATTCGAGCTCATAATCGATGTCCTTTGACTAATTATCCTTGCACCACTAAAGACATTATAAGAATTTATAACTCTGAATAAAATTATTAGAAAAAAATTTTTTAATATTTTTTATACTTGACTTCGAGACATTATTATCTCGGTGTAATGAATGGATAATTTTACCATGTTATTTTTGGGAAAGAAAAACTTAGTAAGTGCTAATTTCGCGTTAGTTCTTAAAAATATTTTTGACTTTGAATTTTCGATGATTTAGGAATCGAAATAGGCTATTGGAATTCGACTCAAGTGGGATTATAGACTCTTGAAAATTTAGAAACAAGTATTAAAATATAGCTCATTTGTAAATCGTTTTGAAATATCTCAATTTAATAGGATTAATGTCTAAAATAATTAAAAGGATCAAATATTTAGTTTTTAATATCTTCTGAATATATATCTTGCTTCATAAATTCGAACCAAATAATCAACTTCTTTATGTAGAATTTGACAAAAACCTAATAATTTTTTTGCTATATTGCTATGAAAAATACTATTAAAAAATATTTAACTTTAGCTTGTTAAATATTCTTTAATTCTGATTTATTTTTTTTGGAAATTTTTATTTACTTGCCATATTTGTTTAATTTTTACTTGTTTAAAAACTTGTCTAAATAGAATAAAGTTTTAAATTTTTTTTTTATTTTTAAAAGTTTAGATAATAAAAAATTTCAAAATTAGAAAAAATGTCAAAAATTAGTGGTTTAGTGTGTATGGTTACTGGTGGAGGTTCAGGTTTGGGACGCGCTGCTGTTGAAAATTTTGTACGTAACGGTGCTAAAGTAGTCATTTGTGATCTACCAAATTCAAAAGGTGAACAATTAGCTCAAGAATTAGGAAAGACAAAAGCTATTTTTAGTCCAACTGATGTCACATCTGAACAAGATGTAACAAAAGCTATTGAAGCTGCCAAATCAAATTTCGGCCGTTTGAATGTTTTAGTAAATTGTGCTGGTATTGGTGTCGCTTTTAGAACTTACAATTTTGGCAAAAAGAGAACTCATACACTACAAGATTTTCAAAAAGTCGTTAATGTAAATTTAGTTGGAACTTTCAATACAATCAGGCTTGCTTGTGAGGCATTTGCTCAAAATGAGCCAAATAAAGATGGTCAACGTGGTGTTATAGTTAATACTGCTTCAATTGCTGCTTTCGATGGTCAAATTGGTCAAGCTGCTTATGCTGCTAGTAAAGGAGGTGTTGTTGCCATGACTTTACCAATCGCTAGAGATTTATCAAATATGGGAGTTAGAGTTTGTACAATTGCACCAGGTTTGTTCGATACTCCAATGTTGGCTGGTTTACCAGAAAAAGCAAGAAAATTTTTGGCTGAAACAGTTCCTTTTCCATCAAGACTCGGTAAACCAGATGAATTTGCCCATTTGGTACAAGCTGTTGTTGAAAACCCTATGCTTAACGGTGAAGTTATCAGAATAGATGGTAGTTTAAGAATGCAACCATAGAATAAACAACAAAAAAACTATATAATGTGACAAATTTTTCAAATTTTCTTTTAGTCAACCAATAAAATTTATTTCAAAAAATTTGGATTTTTTTTTGAAATTTTAATAAAACACTGGAATTAATTATTCTAGTTTTATTTTTAAAAAAAAAGCTGATAGAAAAAATGCTTTTAAATAAAAATTAAAAATTTCAGATGGCGTTAAAAGGAATAAAAGTCTTGGAATTTGCCGGTCTAGCCCCAGGTCCATTTTGTGGAAAAATACTTAAAGATTTAGGCGCAAGAGTTATCAGAATTGACAGGGTATGTAAAATTTAATTTGCTCTCAATCGAAATCGTAAAAAAATTGTGTTGAATTTCATATGAAGTTCTTCATTTTAATGAAATCATGCATGTCGAGTTCAATAGAAATTAATGTTGTTACTCGCTCTTAGGAAGCGTCTAATTACAATTTTATTCGGATTATATTAGGGCTAAAAAACCTTTTTTTGAGGAAAATAAGGTTGTGTTGTGGGAGTGTCTTTATTTAGTTTTACAAAATATAAAAAAATTACACGAAAAAGCCTTCCAAAGTATCAAACAAATGTATCGTTTTGTAGCTCCTATAGTTTTTGATAAAATAATCAAGATCGATGAAAAACACACAGGTGTTGTTTTTAAAAAAGGAAAAGAAAACTTTCTTACTTTCTCTTTCTAGAATCTTTTTAGGAAAGTTTTAAAAAATACAATAGGTTACATTGAATGTTTTCTACAGAGGAGAGGAAAGGTTAATGGAAAAGTAAAGTCGATGTCTTTTGAAGACCTTCTATTTGAATTTTTTTCGGTCCGAAAAAATGAGCTTTAATTTGAATAGTTTACAGAGAGAAAAAAATATCGTATTTCCTCAAAAACAAGCAAGTGCGGTTCACCAAGGGTTTCTTCTATTCGAAAAGACACAAAGCATTTTTAGAAATAAAACGGGCTCTTTTACATGTCCCAAATATATTAAATTATAGATAAGCATTAAAATTGAATTTTATTTAAGACTGGAGCATCTGAAGACGTTGATCGTCTTTCCCATGGAAAAGAATCAATTGCAATCAATTTAAAAAGTCCAAAGGGAATAGAAATAATCAAAAAATTGAGTAAAAACGCCGATGTTCTAATCGAACCATTTAGAAAAGGTCTACTATCATTTAAATATATTTTATTATAAAAAAAAATTCTTGATTATCAATTTAGGCGTCATGGAACGTTTGGGATTGGGTCCTAGTCAGATATTCCAAGAAAATCCAAGAATAATTTATGCTCGCTTAACAGGCTACGGTCAATTCGGAGAATTAAGCAAAAAAGCAGGACATGATATTAATTACATATCATATTCGGGTGTTTTATCAACTTTAGGTCGAGCAAACGAAAAACCTTATGCACCTATAAATTTAATAGCAGATTTTGCTGGTGGTGGTTTAATGTGTGCTTTATCCATAGTCTCATCTCTTTATGAGCGAGATACTAAAGGAATAAAAGAAAAAGTAATTGATCTTGCTATGGTTGAAGGAGCAGCTTATTTGTCATCATGGTTATGGACTTCAAGAGATATACCAGGTGTATGGGACGGAGAAAATAGAGGTAAAAATTTGTTAGATGGTGGTTTTGCTCCTTATGAAACATACGAAACTAAGGATGGAAAATACATGGCTTGTGGTTCCTTAGAACCAGCATTTTTTAATAATTTACTCAAAGGCGTTGGCTTGAGTGATAATGAAGAAATAACTCATGAAAAACTTCAAAGTATTTTTAAGACTAAAACAAGACATGAATGGGAAGAAGTATTTAGGAATTTGGATGCTTGCGTATCACCTATTTTAGAAATGAACGAAGCTCCAATACATCCGCACAATAAAGAAAGAAAATCATTCATTGAATTAAAAGATGGCTCAGTTTTACCAACAATGAATTGGTTAAATCAAAGTTCACAAGATCAATCATATGATATGCCCATGATTGGTCAACACACATCTAATGTTTTAAAAGATTTTAATTTTACAAATGATGAAATTTCACAATTTTTAGCCGAAAAAATTATTGCTGATTCGAGCCAAACAAAATCAAAATTATAAATTTTCATTTAAATTAAATTTAAATTAAAAGATAAGTAATATAATAAATTTTATCAAAAATCAATTATTCTTTAGAAAAACCAGTTGAATTAGTTTAGTTTGTAAAATTTTGGTTTCTTTTTTTCAAAAAATACTATTCGCTTCGAAAAGAAGGTTAGAACTATCCAATATTAGTTGATTAACATTTAATTTATAAATTAAATTTATAAAATATAATTTATATGATGTTGAATTGACTATCGAGCCAAAAATGCTCGATCTAGGAGAAATTTTTAAATCTTTTTTATCTTAACTTGAATTATGAAGTCACTCTTTAAAGGATCGATTTACCTATTTAGATTCAAAAAATAGCTTAATCTTTTAGTTTATTTTAGCTCTAGAAAGTCCGATTTTTTTATACCGTTTTTTAACTTCGACTTAAATATTTAATTTATGACAAAAAAATGAATGATTGATAAATGATTTTTTGTTTTAATAGCGATACATATCAAAATTTATTTCTTCTCAAATTTTTGAAAATTTGCAGTAAAAAAGAATTTCTCGAAATTCTTAATTTTTAATTTTATTGCTTAGCGTGAGCGTACCGTTAGAGTTGCCGTGAAAGTAAGTTAATTTCGAAGAAAAAAAAAGAATGTTTTGAGCAGTTTCGAAAGCAAATGAGAATAAGTTAATAGTATTTTTCCTGTGAAATTATTTAGCCGAGACAAACTTAATCAAAAAAATTTAAAAATTGAAAAATCTTGAAAGATGTTGAATACTCCGAAAAACATTCTATAATTTTTTCGTCGAAATTTAAAGGCTCACACTTACGGTAACGGTGCGGTCACGTTCACGCCAAGCAGGTGCTTTATTAAAAGAACGATAAAGTGTCTTTTAAATCCACCGCACTAGAGTTAAGGATCACCAAATCAGCAAACTCAAAAATCTTTTTATCTCACTCAAAAGACGCTTTATTCATCAAATAAATTATTTCCTGCTTCGGTGCTGGCCTAAAAGAAAATACAAATTTAGATTTTTGGTGTACAAATTTTTGGTCACTAATAAATTTTCCCACTTTATTTTTCCCCACTAAACTTTTCCCCACAAAACTTTTCCCCACTTAACTTTTCCCCACAATAATTTTTCCCACTTTTTTTTCCCCCAAATAAACTTTTCTCCACTGAAACTTTTTCCCATTTATAATTTTCCCTTTAATTTAGGCGGAGTTGTTGAAAATTAAAAAATTAAAAAATTTTATTGATTTATTAAATTTTTTTATTTAAATTAAGGTTTTAAAAGTTCCATTCTTTTTAATTGTGTACTTATTTAACTTGTAATATTGATAGATAATAAGGTTTTTTGGGGCAGGTCAAAATGAGACTACTACGTCACAAAATTTACATGAAAATTTTAGCTTGTTAACAACAAGACTAGTAGTTTTAAATTTTAGACATCACTAGTTAATTTGTAAAAATAATGACTAATACTATAATTACGTGATAACGGTTTTTTCTTTACCAAATTTTCCAGATTTACTAAATCTATTAAATAGTCACATTTGTTATTTTGCTTTAAAAAATTATTTTATTTTTCAAAAATTTCAGTTGGTTTGTCTTTTTCAATTTTTCAATGGGCCAAGTCTTGAAAAAAAATTTTACAGTAAAATAGAAAGCTAGGAAAAGTTATTATTTTTACTAAGCAACTAGTGATGTCTAAAATTTAAAACTACTAGTCTTGTTGTTAACAAGTTAAAATTTTCATGTAAATTTTGTAACGTAGTAGTCTCATTCGATAATATTTGATAAATATATTTTTTTTTATTCGCTAAATTAGTTTTAAAAAATTTCGAAAGTTGGGAATTTTTTCAGAAGGAAAATTTATAAGGAGGATATTTTATCTAGAGGAAAATTGCTTAGTGGGGAAAATTATATCGAATCCAGATTTTTTAGGGTCAATAATAAGAAAGTGCGGATTTGGATTTTGATACTTTTTGTATAAGTTTTAAAAATAAAACTTTTGTCTTTGATTTATGATCTTTGTGTTGAATGGATTTTTTTTGTGTTGAAAAGATAGATCCCTAAAATGCTTAATTTTAAGAAAAAAAAAACAATTTTTAAAATTATTTATTTAAATTTTAGAAACGAAGAAAGAAGTTTACACAATAGAAAATTAAAGAAGGAAACAGTTTTATATTTCAAATAAATTAATTTTAAATATGATGAGCTTTACATTTGATAGTAAAATCATTTTTGAAAAAGGCTACTTCTAAAAATTGACAAAATTTTACTTAAATTTATAGACTAAAAAAAATGACAATAGCTTAAGATTACCTTTTTGAACTGCACAAGGATAATGAAACATTTTACCGCATGAATTCACTTTGCAAATAAGCGTAGCTCCTTTCTTTTTGCAGCAAAAGCAATTCTTTTCATTTAGTTATTTGAAAATTATTTTTAATTTAGAAATAAAAAAACAACTTTTAAATATATCTTACAAATTCATTTGCAATTGAAAACGTTTTATCTAAACCATATATTTTGTTATCCTTTGCAAAAACTTCACTTGACCAAATAGCACATCCCTCATGAATAAAAATATCTAAATTTTTTTCGTCATCATTATTTAAATCTGTATCTTAAAGAAAAAAATTCTAACAGATTATTCAGAATTTAAATTTGGAAAATGGAAATTTTACTTGAAATGTCAAGTTCGTTTTTATTTATGTTAATGAGATAAGGTCCGAATAAATCCCCAATTCCATTTAACTCATTTGAGGCAAAATTACACAAACAACATTTTTCAAATGTATTTAGTGTCTTCGAATTTTTTTGGATTACTTTTTCCTTTGGTACCAAAAGTTTATATTTGTTTGTTGATTCAATCTCTTCTGCATTTAATTGAACAGTATGGTTTTTAACTGTATAACAAGGATAATCAACCGACAAATTTTGATCGATCTGGAGTTTTTGTGATGCTTTCTGAACAAATGGACCTAAATTTGGTCTCTGTTGACTTATATCTTGGGATTTTCTACTAGTTTTTTGTGATATTTTCGAATTTTTAAAACCTTTTAAGAAGTTATGAGTATCTGAGTCGATTTTATTCGAATTTTTTGGTTTTTTTAGTTTATTTTTTTTCTTATTCATATTTGAATTGTAATTAAAAATTTTTTAAATTCTACCAAAATTATTTAAGATAAGAACTGATCATGATTTTGAGAATTTTTTTAAAGCTAACTTAACTTTTGACTTTCAAAGTGCAAATATCATCTAATCTTGTGAGTACACTTCAAAGAAAAACATAAATTTAATAGAAATCTTCTATCTTGAGCTTATAAATGTCGAGTCTTCCCTGTTTTGTGACCAAGCTGTTCAGTACCGTTTTTGTGATCCCTCTGGTCACAAAAATTTATGATTAGATATAAAATTGGTGAGCAGGAAAAAAATTGAGTGACCTAAAATTAAATGACAGAAATTTAAAAAAATTTTTTCTTAATTCGGATAAATGCAGCATCAATCATTGGACAGGAAAGAAAAAATTCAAATAAATTTTTGATATTTTTTTTGAGACTTTGTCAAGTGCATCATCAAAAGTTTGTAAGTTTAACAAAAATTTTGTTTTATGATGCATAAAACCCAAATTTCGAATAAATGATGTCTCATCAAATATTAGAGACGTTGGTTCGATGCATGAATCATAAGTCTAGTCAAGGATGAAGAATAGTCCATGGACCGAATCCCATTAATAAGTTCTGATGCTTCATAATTCAGCAAATGAAAACGGTAAATTTTTTAATAATATTTGAGAATAATATTTGTTAACTGTTAAAACCGCTCTGATACTAATTAATAATCAACTCCTTTCTTTTTATCAAAAAACATTAAAAACTTTTTTAGAATTTAATAAATATTTATTTAAATATAAAAATTAAAGTAAAAGCCTCTCAATAAATAAACCGGTTATATAAAAATTAATTTTGGAATTTAAATAAAAAAAATAATTTACTGGAATAAAATATATAAAATATTTTCTTTATTTAGGTGTATTAGGTATTAAAATAGCGCTTGAATTTTCATTAAAATCAATTAAATCCTGATTTTCATCTAATATACTTTTTGAGGGAATTGATGATGAAGCCGATGAAACATCATGGCCATTTCTTTTTCTTGCCATATTTGATCGAATACAATCATCAAGTTTTGATCTCATCAATTCTCTAAATAATTTTATATCACTTTGTAATTTAAATGTCTCTTGTTTTATAAGTTTTTGCTTATCTTTCAATTCAGATAAGACTTTCAAGTTTGTCTCTATTACTTTTTGAATATTACCAACATTGTCCATTTCATTTTGACCATTCGAATATATTTCGAATTGTTCCTCACTCATATTTAAATGTCTTGCATTCATATTTTCTATATGAGCAATAACTGCATTCTAAAATAATAAATAAACTAAAATAGACACGAGAAAATGCGTGAAAAAAAAATTTACCAATGAACAAAAATGATATGCATGTTCACCCTGAAGAATGCGTTTTTCAAATGCAAATCTCGTCACAAAATTTATATTCGAGTAAAGCATGGTTGGATTAGCTTTTAGCACGATATAAATTAGCGCTGGTAAAAAGTCATCAGCTGACGCATGGCTTTTAGCCTGAGTCTTTGGATTTTTCGACTTTTTTTCAGGCTGATTGTTGGTATTATTTTCAATTGTTTTATTCATATTTTCAATATCGATTTCTTGAATACTGTTCTTTATATTCGATGCAATATTGATCGAATTAAATAAATTTTTACTACAATTTGTTATACAAAGCATTTTCTCGTATGATGTTCTCTTTGAATCTACCTCAACAATATCTTTAAAAATAAGAATATATTACTTGAGTATCAAAAGCAAAAACGAAAAAATTTTTATTAATTTAAGTAATTTTTAATGGTCAGAATTTTTGACACACGTGTAACCCTATTTTTAATCAATAATTTCAATCGCTAAATTTTAGTGGAATAAAAAATCGTCTAAACTGAGTTTTTACGTTAAAGTTCTGAAACATGTATCGTAAACCCTTGGAAACTAGACCCATGATACTGTGTAAATAGAACTTGGATTTTATCAATCTAATTTCAATTGAAACACTGTGACTATAGCAAAAATATAAAAACATTATACCGAATTACCTAAATAGAAAGTTTTTTCGATATTCTTTTCGACCTTTTTCTTTCTCTTATTAGGGTAATTATCAAAAATTATTTTTTTTTAACTTTTTTTAATTTTATCATTCAATCGCATGGTTAATTACAATTTTTTTAAATTAATAGAACGTCAACCAATAAATAGGGATGTGCCGATCTCGATCAGATCGACTTGATCGATCGAAAATGATCTAGACCAACATCGCTAAATCATAATTTTTCGGTACTTTGAAAAAGTACGTACTTTTTGTACTTTCTCAAAACTAACAGAAATTTTGATTAAAGACTCGGCTTCGCCTCTTCAAATGGCTAACTATGGCTAATTTTAGGGTTAGGATTGTTTTAATAAAATATAAATAAGTGAGTCATTAGCAGAGACGACACAAAAATGCGATCGCATTTTTTCGCATTTTTCGCACTTTTCGCATTTTTTCGCATTTTTTTTTCCAAAAAAAATTTTTGAGTTTCTTGAAATAAAAAAAAAATCAAGAATGAAAATTGACTAAAATTATTCTTGAATTTCCAAAAAAAAATAATTTATGCTAAATTTAAATGAGACTCATCAAATTAAATAAACATTTAAACCGCTAAATTAAAAATTTATTGAAAAATAATTTAAATATATTTTGAAAAATGTCTAATTTTACTCCTCAAAAACGCCTTAACCAATTCAACAACAAAGATTTGTCTATAAAGAAACAAAAGCTTTATTGTAATGCTTGTAATCAGGAACTTGATCATAGCAGGAAATGTGTCATTG
>NTPY01000883.1:389656-412609 GCA_002922825.1 Brachionus calyciflorus
GTGATTAAAAAGTTTTTCTTTTATTTTAAAACAATTTTTATATTAAATTTAATGATATTACTTAAATAATTGTAAATTTTAAAAAAACTAATTTCGAATAATAAAATTTAATTTCGCATTTTTCGCACTTTTTTCGCACTTTTTTCGCATTTTTTCGCACTTTTTCGCATTTTTTCGCATTTTAATCGCATTTTTTTTTCGCATTTTTTCGCATTTTTTTAGCATTTTTTACCGCATTTTACGACCCTAAAAAACGCATTTTTGTGTCGTCTCTGGTCATTAGGGTTTAGGGTAGGAGAAAGGAGAGGGTTAGCTTACAAAGCTATTTTCCAATAATCTAAAAGAATAAAAAAGGTTAAAAAGGATAAAAAGGACATTCTTTTTCAGGGTAAAGGTAGTCCAAGTGAAAAGGGATAAAAAGTTCATTCTTTTTCAGGGTAAGGGGAGTAAAATTAATTCTATATATTTTCTCAGGAGGAAGCCTTGGTCTCGAAAAAGGATATTGTTTAGTTTTATTAATTTCATTGTCTATACCTCTAAATTTCCTATTTTTTACTGTAATAAAATTCAAGAATTTGGAATTTTTTTGAAAAAGGAATCAATTTAAAATTTGAAAATTGCACTGTCCAAACACTGATACCATAAAATATAAAAGAGCTAACAGAAGTAACAATACAACTAATTTATTTTCGAAGTTTATTATTAGATTTTTCAATTAAAAACATTTTTTCTAAATTTTTTATTTTTTCGATCATGATCGACTATCAATTGGGAAATTCATCCCGAATAGAAAAATCGACCCATCAGTAAAATAAACTGATCGGCACTTGGGGTGCACATTTACTTTCTTTTACTTTACTAGTAAATGGTAGATTAAAATTTACCAATTTTTTCAAAGCGAAGCTTTGTAAATGTAAGCATCAAAATGTGAGACTTTGAGGAAATTTATAATATGTATAAAAGAAGAGTTTTTAATACAGTTTTAAAGGCTCAAAGCTGCCCAAAAAACCAAGTTAAAAGAAGTATTGAAAAGATAATTAAAATTTCCCGTTTTAATTTTTTTTATAGAAATATTAGTGCGCTTTGAAATAGGAGCTTTGCGACCCTTACTTGTCTTTTTTAAGTAAATCAAGTAAAGTAAAAATTTATTTTCACAAGTAAATAGAAAATCGAAAATTTACTTTTACTAGTAAAAAGTAAAAAAAGAATAAAATTTCTTGAAGTAAGACTAGTATTAATAGTTTTAATTCAACAAAAATTAGTTTGGAATGCCAAAGATACTTGGAAAACTAAATATTTGCAGTCATTCTTCCAATTTACTTTAAGAAAGTAAATTTTTATTTTACTTAATTTACTTAAAAAAGAAAATTAATAAAGAAGATTGTTTACTCTACTTGGTAAAGTAAATGAAAGTAAAGTAAAGTGTGCAGCCCTAATCGACTTATCGGTAACTCCGAATACCCAACTTTTAGTGAGATGTCATTTAAAATCAAGCAATCAAGTTAATAATAAAAAATATTAAAAAATTTTTTTCTTACTATTTATAGCCTCCTCGTAATAAGTTCGATAAAATATACTATTTTCATCAATACACGTTCCAATCATTTCACTTGTAATCCAATAGAAACTTCGTATTTTCTTTTGTAAATTGATATCTTGATCTTCAAATTCACTCATTAAAGAAGGAAAAACTAAATCATATATATTGGTATTTATATAAGACTCAACCATAATCATAATAGCTTCATAAAATCTCTCTGTATCTTCATTTGTAAGACTATTTTGACTCTCTGTCATTGAGCTATCGAGTACTAAATCATTTGAACTAGTATTCATTCGATTGCTAATTGAACTTAATTTGTCCAAATAGGATTTAATTGAACCATTTGTAGTTAAATATTTAAAAATTTTTCGATAAAAATCCTGAACCATTTCAGCTTGTTTGTTATTTAAACTAAACAAATCTTCGCTTTCTTTCTGAGCATAAATAAATTCTTTTAATTTATCGACAAAATTTTTCATTTGTTTGACCAAATCATTGTACAATTGAGGAAAATTAATCTTAAATTGTTCCTCAAATTCAATTAGAATATTTTCATCGGAATTATTTGAGTGACGATTTGAACTGCTAGATAAAAGAATACTATTCGGATTTATATCAGTAATTGAATTGGATGGCTTTAATAGTTTATTTAAAGCTGATATAAAATCAACCAAATTTTGATCATTTAATCCCAAAGAAGTTGATATGAATTGAAACGAAGCTGAATTATTTAGAGTGTTTAGACTAGATTGTAATGATTGATCGACTAGATTAGCCGCTTTATCAGCTACTTTACTTACAGTGTCAACTAGATTTAAAGATGAACTTTGTACATGCGAAGAAAGATTTGAAGTCGACGAGGATGGTCTACGAAAAATTTTATTAAATGCTGAATTTTTTCGTTTGTCATATTTGGACGAGAATTTACTCAAATTCGAGTGTTCATTCCAAACTTGAGGTTTTTTGTCATCTAAATTATTTGAATAAGAAGATTTTAATAATGAACTTGAATCGTCAAATGATGTCGATGATGTCAAGTGATTGTTGAGCGATTGGGAGGGTTTGGATGAAGCTTTCAATTTACGGTAGCATATAGAACAGTAGCCTTCATATTGCATAGAATTTCCATAATATCCACAATTATTTTTACATAATAAAGTGTGTCCATCGTAGAAATTATTTGTTGTTACATGAGGTGATTGATAGTCTCTTTTAGACTTTGAATCCATTCTACTGATTGTATAGATAATTTTTAAAATTTGATTCTTTTTTATTTATTTCATAAAATTCATCAAAAAAAAAAAACAATAATATTTTAACATATTATTATGAGTAATTAAATTGCTTAATATCAAAATTGAAGTAACATTTTGCAAGTTATTAGACTTTAAAAAAAAATTCTGTGAACAAACCAGTATGTCCGTCGTTATCGTTAAAGGCGATTTAAGAAGTACTTAGGGGCAAAAAATTTATGCTTCAAAAGATCTAATTTTTTTTTTAATTTAAGTTAAGTTTACTCAAACGATAGTTAAGATTCGGCTGTTTTTGAGCCTTAATAACTCATGTCTACTCCGATAAAAATATTCCGAAAATTAACGATGCTTTATAAAATTTGATTTTGAACAAATTGTTTCATGATAACCAAAATAAAGGCTCAAAAAAAACTAAATTTTTAACGAAAAATGACAAAATATAAGGTTTTTTACAAAAAAACTTCAAAATAAAATAGTTCTCTAAAAAACCCAAACCATCTTCGCTAGATATTATCATTATATATTTGAATTTTTATTCAAAAAATTTCCGGAATCGCTTATCAATTGAGGAATAAAATTTAAAAATACTTATAATAATGACTTGGGGCACCTTAACTAACAAAAATTTTAACACTAGGAGCACCAAAATTTTTTATACTTAAAAGCACCGAAGATGTCATTTTGACATCACACCATCATTTGCTTTCAAATCTCGAGTTATTTTATTTTTTTATTTCTATAATATGTAAAATTAAAAATTTTACGATAAAAATAATTTTTTTCCGAATAAAAAGTATTAAAAACATAGTAAATCACCTAAAAATTTACGTCAAATATTAGAAAATTTTGGCAAATACAAATTCGTATTCAGATAGATGCATTAAAAAGAAGATAAGAAACTATGTTAAATTATGAATAAAAGCTATTTAAATTGTTTTAAAACGATAGAAAGGCATTCTTTTTATAAAATTTAAGAAGGAATTGTGAAAAATCAATAATTGTTCATCCATTTTTTAACAAGATGTCAAAATGACATCTTTGGTGCTTCTAAGTAATTTTTTGAATTTAGCCGGAAAATAAACCTCCACAGAAAAGATCAGATAATATTTTTATAAATTTCATTATAAAAAACTTATTTCCAAATTTTAAGTCAAGAAAAATGTGATTTTCTACATTTTTTTATTTAATAAATATCAAAATATGTCAAAATGACATCGCTGGTGCTTCTAGTGTTAAAATAAAAAAATTAAATATTGAATTAAGATTTATTCTCTATAGAGCTTCCTATAAGTTTGGTGAAATTAATTGCTGTTTTAAAAAGAAAAAAAGGAAAAAATTTTTTACAAAAATTTACCAAAAATAATTTGAAATAGAATATTCAAAATTCTTTTTTGAGACTTTTTCAATTGTTTTTCGGTAAAATTTTTCTTTTTTCTAAAAAAAATTGAATTGTATGAAACTTCACATTCAACTATTCAAAAAAATAACAGAATAATACCAAATAAAAAGATGTTAGGATTTATTCTAACAAATAGAATTTACGTATTTATTTTTTTTACTCTTTGGGTTTTGAATTTTTTTTAATTATTTTAATTTGCCAAAATTAGCAAAGCCGGTAACGAGATGTTGGGTTGAACTTAGACCTTTTAAACTATCACTAACATTTATAACATGTAAAAATTAGTAATGTTACATACAGTCAACTCTCGTTAATCCGAACTTCGATAAGACGAACTTTTTGGACTGAAACGAAAAATTTTGACCACCAAATTTTTGTTTTCCATTTAAATATAGTTCGTTTAATCGAACAAAATTAACTCGAACCATGTTTTTTACTCCCAAAAAGTTCGGATTAACGAGAGTTGACTGTATTTCCTTTTTTTGGAAGAATTCTCAATGCGAATTGTTGAATTGTTGATTAGTTGAATTGCACGAAACTTTATGCAGCCAGTTGTCAGTACTAAGGTTCTAAATTCCAATCTCTTATACTAACAGTGTTCTTTGGATTATAAAATTTTATCAAATTAAAGTAAAATAAATGAAAGTTCATTTTATGTGTTTAAATTTTGTTCAAATAGTGCGTATATAATATTTTCTTTGGTACGTTGTATTTTAGTTCGACCCGATGAAAAGAATTATTTTAACTTATTTTAATGCATTTTATGAATATCCGATTCACATTTTTACATTTTTAAGGCGAGGCAAAAATAAAAGTGATATCAAGCTTATTAATAAAAATAATCAAAGCTTAGTAAGTCTTTAGAAATTTGCCAAATTTTATTAGAATTGAAAACTTCGTTCGAAATTTCTTATTTCGTTTAGTGAAAATTCAAATCAAAATTTTATAGATCAAAAGTTAGCAAGTGTTTTTTGTTTACGCTTAGAATTAAAGAAAATTATGATTAGTGAAAAATTGAAAAAGTAAGTAAAATATGAAAGTTAAAGTTAAATAAAAAAATAGTTGGAATTTGGGTGATACCTTTGTAATTTATAGAATCGATAGAAAAAGTTATAATTTGTTCGATTAAGTTTGACCCATAAAAATTTTAAATCTAGTGTTGGAACATTTTCAACGCGATTTTGGTCAGAGAATGTTTTTAAATTAAAAGAAACACATTTAAGAAAAAAGGCTGCAAAATTTTTAAAGTTTTGTTGTTGAAAAATGAATTTGAAAAAAAATTTTTGTTATTAAAATGTTAGCCACTTTTTAAAAAATCATTATAATCGCACCTGCTAATTTTTTTTAAATTGAAATCTTAAACATAAAAAGTATTATAAAAATCTTCAAATTTCTTTTCAAAAGCATTTTATTTAAAAGCTAAACGTCAAATAAAATTTTCAAATATTTGAATTATTTTAATTTAAAATTTAAGTAGATTCAAAATACGTATTAATAATATAATATTTCAACCTAGATCTTTCGTACTTCACGTACTTGATTGCTTTAATTTAAATTTAAACACTTCTATCAATCTAATGTCATATCCGTAAAGGAGATTTTGAAAGCACATTAAAATTCGAAAATGTTCCGTTCAGAGTAACTTGATCTCATGTGACGTAACGTACGTAACCGCATGGTATGGTTATCGTAAGGTCACATTACCTGAAAAATATGGAATTAGGAATCACATATATTCTCTTTGTGTTCTTTCGTATTTCCGTGCTGAGTAATGAATGAAAATAAATCCCTTTTTTTTAATTCTAATTTGAATCAGTCAAAATATTTTAAATTGGTTTGTAACTTTACATTAATATCAAATAAATTTTTTAAAATATTATTTTAATTATAATAGTTTATTTTTAAACAAATCTTTTAAGAATCTTGCTTAAAGTCGATGTAACGTCATTTATAGATATTACCATAATTCTTAGAATTTTTATTCACCTTGATAGCTTCTTTTGATTGAACAATTTGAAAAAAATTGTGATATTAGTAATATTTTTTCAAAGTCGACATTCGAACAAAATGATATATCTAATAGCTTAAGGTTTGGGCAACTTCTTAAGGTACTTATTTAAAAATAAAATAAATTTAGATTGATTAATTAAAATAAATTGAAGAAAAATACAGTTCGATATTTTCGGTTGAAATAAAAGGTGATCCCAAGAAATCAAGTTGTTCTAATTTTTTTCCATGTTTTGCGATCAAGAGAATCTCGTTATCAGTTATTCTTTCGTAAAAAATCTGATTTTTAAAAAATTGATTTTTTTAAAAATATATTTTTTAAAAATTACTTGTGAGATGTTAAAAAAAGTTTTCGCAAGTCCTTACAATTTTCTAATAGAATTCTTAGCCATTCATACGAAGTTACATTTTTACTAATAATTATTTCCAACAAATTAAAAATTTAACCAAAATATAAAGCTTTAAATCAACTAGAATGTTTAGGGATAAGTCTAGTTTTTAAAGTTTTTTTTTTTAAATTAAACTCTTTTATTCTGTTTATACCATTTTTTATGTTATCATTCGATAAATTTTGATTTCCTTTTATTCAATTTTTTTCTTTAAATTAATCTCTCATTTTTTTAAAAAGCTTTCGAAGTTTTTATTCGAATTTAAAACTTAAAACGTTGATTTTATTTTATATGATATTCGATCACCCTTGGGCGATGTGAATTTTTCGTACATTACAAATTAAAACTAATTTGTATGCATTTTGTTCCTCGACTTTTACTTTACTTACTGTGAAGAAAACAATCGATTAAACTAATGTATTTTTTTAAACTTTTCCTTTCTTGAGAAGAGAAAGAAAGCAAAGAGTTGAAAAAAGGAAGAAGATGATTTGAGGAAAAGAGAAAGAAGAGAAATAGATAACAATAATACAAGTGAGTTTTAATTTTTTCTGTACAATAATTTTTAAAAAATGAAAACAGCTACAACTATTTTTTTGAAAGAAAAAAAATTATTTTGTAAATTTTACAAAAATCTAGAATCTTAAAATTGGGAAAACACTTTTTTGCCGGATTATCGCAAATATCCAACTTTCGATAGTCCGTCATTAGGGAAAAAATTATAGTGCATTGCTTCCGAATTAACATCGTACGCGTACCAGTACCGTACCCGTACCGAATCGTAACAGTAGCGTAATCAGACCGCTCAACGGCTCGGTATGGGTACTGTATTAGTAGTTTGGGAGCAATTATTATTTTACCGGATTAAAGAAAAAAAATTTTTATTTACTTTTTTTCCGTTAAATTTGACTTAAATAAAAATTATCAATATATTCTGTCTCGTAAGTTTATGTTATTTAAAATATTTAATTCATTTTTCTATTAAACAGACAATTATTTTTAAATGATTTTAGCAAAATTGTGATGATAAAAATTTTTTTATTTTATTAGGTCAGAAAGGCTTTCATTTTTGCTTAAGTAAGTTAATTCACATTGCCCAAGTTGTAAAGTTTTGAAAAGAATATTTTAATTCTTATGTACAACTTATTATTAAATACTTGTTAGTACTTTTTGCTCGCTTAAATTTTAAAAACTTGGCATCTAATTAATTGCCTTTACCCTTGTTGCTTAAGGATTTAATTATTGAAAATAAAAATACTAACCACCAACCAAGATCTAATTCTTTTAAGTTTTTACATTTACTAGCGATTCTTTTGAGTCCTAAATTAGTTAATGAGTATGACCTCCACAAGTCAAGACTTTCTATTTGCTTTAAATTCTCAGAAATACAGCTCATAATAGAATCGAAATCATTTAGTTGGAAACATGAGCCTATATTTAGATACTTTAAATTTTGACATGATTCTATTATTTTGAACATAGAGTTTTGATCAACTTTTGTTCGATACAATTTTAGATGTTCTAAATTTTTTAATTTTGAAATGGAAGCAAAAGCAGGCTTTTCTTCACTTGTTATATTTAAACATGATGCTATATCCAAATGAGTAAGAAATTTACAATTATCACAAATAATTTCTAACATTTTAGAATCTAAATATGAGCAACATTCCATTTTTAAGAAAGTCAATTGACAACACGAATTTTTAAAAAACCTAAATTTGATAAAAAAAAATTAACAAAAGCTTGTTTGATTAGACTCATTAATAAATTACTTTTCAAAAATTATGCTTTGCTTAAATTTTGTCCATGATAAATCTAAAATTAAGATTTCATCAGTAATTTTGCTTATTGTTTCTAAAAAATTATCGTTTACCTAGTCAAAAAAAAAAGTTTAAAATCTTTAAAAAATTTTTTTTTAATTCTAATTACTTACACAATTCCAAAAAGGCTTAATATTCAGGTTTTTATAGATATCTTTGTCATTACACAAATTGTAGAATTTTATACATGTAGATCTAAGTGAAAAAACTGTTTTCAAATCTAAAAAACTAATAATTTTATCTAGTAATTCATCAGGCAATTCAATTATGTTTATATCTTTTGAAATTTCCTTGATTTCAATTCTTGTTTCATCCTCAATATTCTCATTTAAAAAAGACGTTTCAATTGAGCATTTTTTAAAAAAGTCATCTCCAATAGCCTTTAAATTTCTAGCCACTTTTTTATTATGAAAAATGTCATATGTCGCTCCTATAAGCTCAATTGCATCTAACTCAGAATAGTATTCCATTTGAGAATGTTCCATTTCAATCCTTAAAAGACTTTTTTTTCATTTGTATAAAAATCTATTACATGATAATAAAAATTTATATTAAGGAAAATATAATTCCTACTTTGAAAATATGTCTTTCCTCATTAAATTTGGCATAAATTTTCTTGATTCTTTACGTGGAATTGTACGCTTCAAAGCTTTTGAATTAGAAGGGTTAATCATCTGTTCAAAAATTGACCATAACTTGACCCATTTATCGCTATTAAAATCGAAAGCATAAATGGCAACAATGGAACCTGGATTAAAATTTTCATAGATAGCTACAGAATTGATAAAACATTTGAGTTCGAATTCCACCTCTAGAAATAAGAAAATCTTTGTATGACAAAATAAAACTTTTTTTTTTATTACAGTGCCACCATTAGATTAGTAATAACTATCATCTGATTTTAACTGATACCAGGATCTGATAGATTTTTTCAATTTTTTAAATCATCTTGATTTTAGTTTAAAAATAAAAATAGTTTCATCTGAAAGATCGTGATATGTTTTGATAGTGGTTGAGACCAATGAAATTTGGCACGGTAACTTCGACTCTTAGTTTGATTTACCTATGAAATCTTGGCTTATAAAAAGAGGCTGTTGAATTTTTTGCTTAATATTTTGATCTAAATAGTTACATTCTTGCCACCATGGGCCATAAGTTCGCTTAAGAAAAAATGATTTTTTTATTAAATTAAGATATTAAAGCTAATAAAAATTTTAAGTCAAATTCAAATCCTTAATCAATTAGAATATTACAGAATTAAATCAAACAAAATTTACCATAACACAACTCTCCAAAAAATCTCCATATCGTGGAAAATTAGTAATTCCTCCACGAATATTAGAAACAGTGTATGATCTGCTATGTTCTTTACCGTATTGAGAGGAAAAATCAACAACATTATGAACAAATTGATGATAAACCATTCTATCATCTTTATACATAGTACTATTCGTTTCCATTTTCTTTAATTAATAATTTTTAAAAAACGTTGCTTCTCACTGAAAGAATCTTTATGGCTTTGTAATCGACAATGGTGGATAAAACTTAAAACTTAAAAATTTGTGATCATATGTTCACTTAATCTGTTGAAAAAATTTTTACTTTACTCAAAAAAAATCCATAAAGCGCCCTAGAAAAAGTCGAAAGCAATTTAGTTTATTGCCATTCTAGTGTAAAAATTTACGCTGAATATCTTAAAAATTTTTGTTGTTTTTTATTTTAGTGATCAGATTATGATCACCAATTATGCGTTCATCAAAACTGTGATCAGAAAATAAAGTGGATGTTGACAAATCCTGCATGATAGGACTGATGACAGATTGGACATGACCTCTAAAAACTACTTTATTTGAAAGTAAAAATTAATTTAACGACAATAAATTTCCTTATTCGAGAAGCTATTTTATTTTACTTTTTCGGTAGACATTTTTCACATGTTAATTGAAGATTACAAAGCCGATAAGACCCTACTTTAGAGTTAGAGCTTCGGATAATTTTAGATAAAATATGTTTTTAAATTTTTACTTTGATCACTTATTCAGATGTGATTCAAAGTTGTTAATTCCATAAAAAAAAAAAAATTAGCCAATTTAAATAATAAAAGTAAAATTTTGAAAAAAATTTATTAATGAATTTTCTTTTAAAAAAAAAATTAAATCAAATTACACATTTTTTAATTCAACAATTATTTGAACAACAACAATAGAAATTTTTAAGCTTAAAGAAACAATTTTTTTTAAAATTTTTATCTGTATTCTGGATATGGTCTTGCTCTACGATCATATGATGATGTATTACGATTATCTCGTCTATCATGAGCATCACGACTTGATGGTGGACCACGAGCTATATCAACAGCCACATCTAAATAATCTCCAATAACAAATTTTCTTGATTGTAATGTAGCATTGTCATCAGGACCTTTGGTACCAATTGTGGTAGTTCCTATTTCTTTCATTCTAAAACCAGGTACTCTTGGATTCGGCCATATCACAGCGAAATTGAAGGTTGTACCTTTTGTTTTTGTGTTGGGATAGACTTCAGTAATTAATCTTGTTATTTCTTTGAGTGTCGCATCTAGCCATGTATAGATTTGAAGCTCATTTGATGGTGTAGATCTATTATAATCATTTGGCTTGTTATGTCGACCTGTTGTGTTACAAAAAACACGTAATAACAGTGGACATGTCTGAAAAATTTTGAAAAATTAGAAAAATAATTTTTAAAAATTTTAATTTTTTTTTTCGAAATTATTGGGGGTTTTCTTCAAAAACCCTGCGTACCCTACGTACCCTACGTAGTTTCGCCTGCGAATATTCTGTCGTCCACAGTTTTCTCCTCTATTTAACGTTAGATTGAGTCCAAGATTTTGATAACATGAAGAAAAAACTCGTTAATTTGATGAGTTCTAAGATAGTAACTTTTTCTTTGTTATAAACCTGAATTACCTTCTCATAGGTGTTACAGGTAGAAAAAAAGTTTTCTACGCTACTACCGTTGTTTATAAAATAGTCAAATATATCATTTGATTATAAAATTTGGTTCAAATATTTTACCCAAATGTATAAAATTTTAGTACTTTAATAAAAAAAAAAAAGCTCGGGTACAAAGCTGTATTAATAAAATTTGTTTTAACTTTAAATGATCAATACTCGGCTAATTCTAATTGATAAATAAAGAATAAATATTTAAAGGAATGGAATTAATATTTAGTAAAAATTAATAACGTAATTTCTCGATTTTAGCGACATGTCGTTAAAGTATATTTGGGTTCATGCAGAAGAAATACAGTACGGGGAGAGGTACGGTTCGTGTTCGCTAGTGGGAAGGTCCGGCGTTAATTCGATAAATGCTGTACGTTAATAATATTTGGCCTTTTTTTGAGAGATCACTTTAAATGCATAATATCAGCATAGCAATAGATTTGGACACTAGCCTGTTGGTTAACCTTGAAACTTAAAAATTTTAAATTATGACTCATAATGTACTAATTTTGTAAATATTTTAGTAAGCTAAATAGTTTTAAGATAATGAACTTAATATTTTAAATTAAATGCAAAAAGCCTGTTTATAATACCGTAAGCTCTTGCATATAACTCTAATGGAAACCGATTGGATTTCCCAGTCGATTTCCATTAGAGATATAAGCAAGAGTTTACGGTAGTAATAAACAAAAATGAAAAAAAAAAATTTTTTCGTTAGTTGTGATCTGAATTCAAAAACCCGCGATGTATCAGAAACCTCTGATTTATTAAGCTATATTTTTGGAGATTTTATAAGCTTAAATGGAAGTTGTAGCTTAATTCTACGTGTTTTATTTTTTAAAAAGTCAGTCCATATTTTTAACAGAAAGTAATCCTAAACAATATCAATAATTATAAATTAAAAACCTTTTCTCTGTCAACATTTGATTCATTTTCTTTTGGAACCTCTTCAACAACTTTCGATTCTAATCCCATTTTTTCAATGTCTAATTAACTTTAAATTTTCTTATCTAAAAATTATATTAAAAAATAAAATTTGAATTAAGCAAAATTTCTTGAAAAAAATTAAAAAATCAAATGGAGAATATTTACATCCTCTTTTTTGTCATTTAAATGTTTACTACTAGCTTTTAAAATTAAGAAAAAAAAAATTTTTTTTTATTCTTTTTAAAATAAAATAAATTAAATACAAAAAAAAAACGAGAGTTGTTTTATTTTAACTTGAAAAAAAATTAAATAGAATTAATTTGGTAAAGCTGCTTGTTCTCTGGCTTTTTGAATAGTGGCCCTTAGATAAAACTGTTTTCTTGACAATAATCTAACTTGTTTTAGAAAATTTTCCAAATTAATAGTCTTATGCGAAAGACCCTCGGATAAATAGAAAATTAAATCTTGTATAGCTTGTTCCTCAGTGTACAATTGAAGTATTTGTCTATATAGTGGTGCTGGTGTCACAACGACATCTTCGATATTGGCATTATCACGGTGTTTCATTCTCTTAATATTCTCTTCAAATTGACTTTTTTTCGATTTTAATTCATCTGTTAAATGTTTAATATTTAGACATTCATTTTCAGCTTCCTTTATAAAAATATTTAAATTATTTTGACTTATTTCTAAATCGCTGCTTAAGCGTTTAAGAGAGTCAATCTCAGCTATTTTCTCATCGCATAAATCTTTGTATCTTTTTTTAATTTTATCTTCAACTGCTGATATTAGAGAAATTCTGTAATGTTCTGGTTTAATAGTGTCATCTGGATAAGCAGTGGTTCTCGTATTTTGATTAAATGTAGGACGAGTTGAACCTATGTTAGAATTACTACCACTTTTTAAATGACTAAACATTTGTCCAGTTGGCATCGGATAGTATGGATTACTATTGGTGGGATATGGTGTTGTTGTTGTCGTAGCTGTTGTCGGTGATGGATATGAAGGCATGACAGGAAATGAAGACCTAAAATTATCAGTCGGATATGGTGCTACATTATTGATAGGATAATTTCCCATTGTAGGATAAGTAGATGGAGGCTGAGCTATTTTATTAGGTTTAGAATAAAGCGGAGTTTGTTCACTAAATTTAATAGTCATCAAATTCAAAAGCATATACAAGTCAGAATTTTGATAGCTCCATTCATTCAAACAATGCAATCCTATTCGACCATTCGCATCAACTGTATCAGATACATTTATACTCATATCTGGAGTGGGTCTTACATATGCTATAGGTGCCTCATAAGGATGTGAATCGGATAAAAAAATTTGAATAGGTATATTATATACAGCGTTACGAAAATTAACCGGTATAGTACCATTTAAACAAACTAATTCTTTAATTAAGCCATTTGGATAAACATATTTATCGAGCTTAGGTACAAGATCTTTAAAATAACTAAGTGCTCCAGTGATATCTCTTTTGGTTAAATCTTTGTATTTATAACCGCATTTTGTGAGAATATCAGTTAAATTTTTGTCGCTTATTGACATAATTTATAATGTTATTTAATACATTAAATTTGGGAAAAAAATTAATCTCTTTTTTTTTTTTAGAGTATAGAGAATCTTCTAAACTAGAAAAAAATTAGTCAACTTCTTAACAGAGAAATATTAAAATTTCGAAATTTCTATATCAAGAAAAAGAATATTTAATGGAATTTATAATTTTGTTTTTAATTAAAAGACATTTTTAACAACGCTTTCAATTTGAGGAAATATTTAACTTTACAAAATAACAGAACCAATTTTTCATCATTAGATCCCACTGTAAAAAAGATAAAAAATTCCAAGATCACTTCTAGTTGTAGTGTCTAAAAATAATACCTTGCTTATTTTTTAGGGTGAAAATCCAACAATCAATGATTTGAAAATTAGTAAGAATGTAAACGTATGTAATTTTACTTAAATAATTCAAAGCTACCGTTAACACTCGAAAGATATAGTCAAGATACATACTGTACTGTTATCAATTTTATGTTTTAGCCCTACCGTACCGTAGCGTACTATCGTTTTATACTGAAATTATAAAATACAGCTAAATGAGATGACTGTGAGAAATTTTTTGATTAAACTGAATAAAAAATAAAAGATCATTTTTAAAATTTTTTTAAGAAAAGGACCATGATTCTTTTTTTTTAATAAGTTAAATTTAAAAAAAAAAAAATTTTTTCAGAGAAGAAAAATTTTAGCAATTTAATTGTGAAAATCAGCTAAAAATTTTTTTCTTTGTGTGAATTTTCTGAAAAAAAAACTTACAAAATCAAAATTCTTTTATTATTTTCCTCTAGAAATTCCCGATTAGGTTTTTTGTAAAAGTAAAACTAACAGATACATGTATGAATCAAAAATGAATTGAATTACGAAGGAACCACATGGTTTTATTAGAAAATATCACCAAAAAAATTTATTACACGTTATTAAATTTATAAAAGTATTCAAAAAACACAAATATTTAAGATATGAAAATTTTCATTAAATCGTTAAATAGGACACCGTGATGGGATGGTAGCTTTGAGAAACTTTTTTGTTTAATCTATGTAATTTTTTTTTCTAGCTAACTTTTATTATAACCTTTAGTCGAAAATCATTTTTTTCTACTTAAATCAACCTCAATAAATAATTCGGTTTGTAAGTAAATATTTTATAACATATATCTTTAACTATTTTACCTGCAATACATCTTTTACCGGCCTTCCATCAAAGCTTGATTGAAAATGTAAAAATAGGATTGGTCTAAATATTAAAAATTCTTTTTCAAAAAAATCATAAGTTTTCATGAATAAAAAATTGGTAAAAACTTTGGCCGATTAAAGTCAATAATAAAATTTATCGACCAATCTGAAGGTTGACAAAAAAGGCCGAAAAATATCTTGAAAAATCATCAACTTTTATATTTGTTTATAAGTAATCAGAAGTGTTACCAAAAAATTTCGCTTTACAGAATCTCTATTAGACACTTTTTTCCCTTTTATGAGTTTTATTTGAAATTTAAACCTAAGCGATCGTCAAAAAGCCTTTCGTTTTTCCATTTTCGGAATTAATTTGCCAGATTTAAGGAAAATGACTTCCTTTTTTCGACTCAATACTTAAATGTTAAATAATGAAATTAAATAAAAAGACCAACGTGATTTATTAACTTTTTATAGATATTTAATTAGCAAAAAATGAAAAAAAATTTTTTTTTTAAATTAAGCGATTTGATGTTTAAATTTCAAATATAAATAAATAAATAATAAAAAAAAATTTCAAAAAGAAAGTGCACTCTCCTGAATTAGAAAAAAAAACTAGCTTGTCACTCTTCAAAAAAAAATATGTGAACTTTTTATTCACCATTAACTTGTTCAACAACTTCAACAACCTCAGACTTATTTTCATTAGTAGGACTTTTTAAAGCATTTAATTCGCTTTCGTAGTTTTTAATTTTTTCTTTAAATGACTCTCTCTCAACTTGTAGAGCACGCGATATTTTCTCCATTGAATCATATTTATTCTTTAGATTTTTACTTTCGACTTCCAACTCATTTTTCTAATTTAAATGAAGTTGAAAAATTTCATATAAAAATGATTTAATGAATGAAAATTACTTGAGAAATAACATTTTGTAATGATTTATCACAACTTTCCCATTTTTTCTTCCATTGTGTAGTCTCAGCTTCAAGTTTTTTTATTTTTTTTGTCATCTTGTCCATTTCGGTTTTAAATGAATCAAACATTTGATTGCTTTTTTTAAGAGTAGTCTGAAATTCTTCATATTTTTCAGTGTAAGATGACAATTGGGATCTTAGCTGCTTTTCCGCTTCTTGGTGAAATTCACATTTTTTCAATAATTCATTGCAATGAGTCTCAAACTGCATAAAAAACAAAAATATGAAATTGAAAAAAAAATTTAAATTTAATTAAAAAATTAATTACAATTGACTTTTCTGCTTTATTTCTTTCGGAAAGCTCATTGAATTTCAACTCAGATTGTTGAAATTTGGCATCGGCCAATTGAATCTCTAAGTCTTTATGTTTTAAAACTTTTTCAATATGCTTAAAAAAATAATTTAAAAATAAAATTTTTAGGTTGTTAATTTTTTTTGAAAAAAAAAAATATTAACTTGTTCCCTGAGTTCATATTGTTCAAGTAAATTTTTTAATTTGGCAGCAAGATTAGCATTTTCTTGTATAAGACTACCATTTTTTTCTGAGTTTTCCATAACTTGTTTATTTATCTCATCAATTGAAACCTTGAATTTTAAAGTATGATTTAATCTAAATCCTTTAAATAATTTAAATAATTAAAACAAAAAGTATTACTTGAAATTTTGCCGTTATTTCTTTGCGTCTTTCTTCTTCCTCTTTAATTCTTGTCAGATTCTCTTCCTTATTTAAAAAAATTTTTACTTTTTTTTAAGTTAAATTTAGTTTCTGAAAAAAGAATTTCCGGATCTATTTAATCTTGAACTAGTATTATTTCTGAAGTGACTAAAATGGTAGACACATGAGATTAAAGCAAAAAATCCGAATTAAACTTATTCTTAACTTAAAGCAGTCAAATCAAATTTTACACTCAAAGGATCGGCGGGTTTTTTGAGACTTTTAAATACTTTGAAGTTACAGTCTACGCTCGAATTTGTCACGTCATATATTTGTCTCATTTCATATTTATCTCGCAAAATCTCTGGAACGGAATTCTCTAAATATCACTAGACAACATTCACTTTAGTCCCCTTTCGAATTTGTCTCGTTTATCTTCAAGAACGGATGGGGAGATAAAAACGAGCGTAGACTGTATTTATTTGTCGAAAAAAATTTTGTTCGAGTCCAGAAAATCTTTTCCCGTTTAAAATAAATATAGAAAATGTCTTATCTAATTTTGATGATTTGTAAAAAATACATTTAAAGTACCAAACTTGTTTTTTGAATCTGATATTTTATATTAACCGTATTGAATGTAAAGATCACTGGGTCTTTATTTAAAACTTAACAATGTCAGACCGATTGTTCAAAAAATAATGAATGAGAAAAATCAAGAAAACATATAAATCTAGTGTTTTCTTGAAATCTAGTCAAGATCGTATATCAAACTGAATTAGAATCCGAAACTTTCTTAAAGGCTCTTTTACAAGGCAAATAATTTTAAGTAAAATTTAATCCAAACAACGGAGTTTCACTATTGACCTGACTACTGTTGATAAAAATGAAACTTTGTTGATAAAATTCCAATTTTTTCTAAATTGCTTGAAAAGATTAATATTGACTAGAAAGATGTTTGTTATATAAGCAATAATGAGTTTCAGTATGCTAAAAACCACCAAAGATCTGGAAAATACCATATTTACGATTGTCATAAAATTTTGTCTTTCACTTATTCGAAAAGGAATCAGTAAACTATGATATGTTTATTGGTAAGTATTTTCTGTGAATGGCCGTTAAATTTCATGAATTTTTAGAGTATTTATAGATATTTATTCTCATCACTATTGCTGAGAATCGACTGGTTCGACTTGAGTTTTATTTTAATTTTTTTTTGAAAAAGTCGAATCGCAATCAACTCCAAATAAATGAGTCGACTTGAAGTCGAATTAATTAAAAAAAGAAGGGTCGACTCCAAAAAAATGTTAACACAAATTCGGTCATATAATTTCAAAATTCGTTTTTTAAGATAAAAAGGGTGTTTAGTATGATTTCGTTCTTCAAAAGAGCGATTTTAAGCAAGGTTTTACCGTAAGTCATTAAAAAAGACAACTTAATTAATTTTGTTCTTTTGAGTCGACTCAAAAAAATTTTACAAACTTATCACTCTAGCATAATTTTAATATAAGAAATAATAAGCAACTTTTTTTCGAATATATGCTGAAAATGTGACACCGTATATTGTTGATTAATATATGAAACAAATTTTTTAGACCTAAGATGATCAGACTTCTTTATATAAAGAAGCAGATCTGACAAATAATAAAAATTTCAACCCAAATTTGGTCATAAACTTTTCCATAATAAACCAAATATAACTTGTCCATGGGGCGTAGACATTTTCTAGATAGATAAGTTAGATATAGACGTATATATGGCTTGTTAATTTTGAATCACCAATTTTTCTTTAACTAGCACCAATTTTACTTAATATTTTTAAATTTTCTTTGCATATTTTAAATATATTCTCATGAATTTTTCAGAAATCGATCTATAAAAAAAAAATAAATTTTAAATTACTTTAATTGATTTGTTATATTTTTGAAGTTCTCGACATAGACTTTCTAGTTTATCTTTGGCAATAATTGCCTTACCATATTCACTTTGTGCAAAATCTTTCTGCTTGCTTATGCTTTGAATTTGTTTTTCTAATTCCTTGTTAGATGTTGTCAATTTCTTGCTATTTTCTTGCTCTTTAGATAATGCTTGCGCAATCAAATACACCTTATCTTCTAGAGATACCGGATTCGAACCACATTTTTTCAATACGCTTTCTTTAAAATATTACTTTATTAAAGCTTATATAAAAATGACAATAAAAAAAAAGTCCAACCAATTAATTTATCCAGCTTTTTTTTCTGCTTTAAGTCCAAATTTGCCTCTTCGATGGTAAGCTCGCTTATTTTATTAATATTCTCACTTTCCACATCGTTTTTTGCTTCACTAGGTTTCAAATCAGAACTCATGATTGAAAAATAAGAATTTTTTTAAAAAAAATATTTATTCTAAACACAATTTTATTTTAGGAATTTTATCTTAAGTTTTAAGAATCAAAGAATAAAATTCCTTAATACCCTGAACTTTTATTCTAATTTTTTTTTCAAAGAAATATTCTACAGAATCAGACTTGAAAAAAAAAATGTTAATAAAATTATTTGAAAAATACAAAAATACCAGCTGAAATTATAATACACGAGAAATTCTAAACCAGTATTTTCTAAGTCTTCAATATTGAATTTTTGATCCGTAGTTACCAAAAACTTAAAATAAACCTAACATTTATTTATGGCTAAAAAATTTCCTTATAATTTTCTCACATTTATATCAACTCTAGTCCGTTTCAGTATTAAAAAATATTTAGTCTTTTTCTTAATTTCTTTATTCAGTAATTAAATTAGAAATAAATTTGGGAAATGATAAGCTATATTGTCAAGAAAACAAGTAAAAAAGGTTCAAAATTAACTATTTTTTTCCAGAGTCTGAAAAGCCTTCAAAACTAAATCTTGATTAAATGTTCTTCTGGGTTTCGGACATTTTAAAAATTTTTCAGATTGGCCTCTAATGTAAAAATTGCAAAAATTAGAGTTTATAAGGTTTATTAAAATTTTTTATGGTATCATGCATTTTAATTTATTTAGAAAATGCTCTTAGACTGAAAAAAAAGAGCTTTGAAAATAATTGTTCTTTATCTTGGTACCATGAAGTAATTCAGAAGGAAAAAGTGTCGAAAAGCTGAAAAATTTTATGTAAATTTTATTCTGTACATTTGATAGTTTTTTTTTTAAATCACCCACAACACCTTTATACTTTCTCCGAAACGCCTTCATTTAAGAAAAATATATACAGTCGAACCTCGTTAATCCGGTCCTCGCTTATCCGGAAACCTCGTTTTCTCGGCATGATTACTAATTCCTAGTTACATTAAGGACAATTTAATTCGATAAACCGGCATAAAAACACTGCACCAATCGAGCCGGATTAACGAGGTTCGACTTATTGAAAGGTCATAAAATATCATATCTCTTTTTCTTTTTAAAGTTTTAATTTTTTGAAAAAATTCTTTAATTTAAAATTCTTTTCAATTATTTAATAAAATTCTATGAAAATTGTAGAAAAAATAAAAATTCAATTTATCCTGCGTTTAATTTAAAAACCTCGTTTTAAAAAAATTCAACCTATTTTTAGTTCCTTCAAGTATTATAAATTTTAAGGCAGATTATTTTTAGGATCCGAATGCACATCATACTTTATTGCAAGCACATAATGGAATTTTTCGATCATTACAATTTATTTTAAATATTTTTCAGAATGCCGAAAATATAAAAAGCTTAAGATATGTTTTCTAATAATTTTATCTAAAAAAACCACAAATTTAAACTACTTTCTTGGAATCATTTCTAAGTTTAATTAAACTCAATAAAAAAATTTTAGAAAAAGTCTTTTCTGATATTCAGAAAAAAGAATTTGATTTTATTTAAATTTTCCAATCAAAAAAAATTTTCCCATTTCTTTAGTCTTCCGAATCAAAATTCCATTAATTTCATAGAATATCAGTAAGATCGAATATGTTAAAATTAATTTTCTTTCTTTTAGTTTTTTTAAAAACGATTTTCCTTGCAATAAATTTTATTAAACTATAAAATTAATTAAAAAAAAAAAGATACTAAAAAATCTAATTGCGTAATGTACTTTAACTAATTAATGTAACATTTAATTTTAATTCATTAAATAACAAATTAACTTAGGTAAATTCTTCTCAACAACACCAACAACTAAAAATTGTTGTAAACATTCCAGCATGGTAAAGCCTTCAATGCCATTTGGTATGTTTTTAAATACTGTTTGATTATTTAAATAAATATCCATCAAAACTAATTGAGACGATTGATAATTTTTAAAAAAAATTAAATTATCATTAGTCAAATAAATTCCATAGGGTCCATTTGTATCATCACTTTGCTCAATAGTTATTTTATTAATCATTTCTAAATTTGAGAGTCTATGTAAGCTTATTCGATGTAAAGCCGTATCGCTTAAGACTAAATAATCATTATTTATACTTAATTTATAAGGATTTCCTTCAGGTACATTAAATCTAGCCAATATTTGGCCATTTTGTATGCTGATTTTAAATACTGATTTACGCACTTGATCACAAACAAAAACACAGTCTGTATTTAAAGCTATTCCGACGGGATGTACAAAATTTTCACTAGATCCTAGTTCAATTGAAATAGCTGTGTTAAAATCAACTATATCAGCATTACGCGGAAATAAGGCAACTCCGCATGGTTTTAAATTTAATTTCTTACAACAACTTTTGTCTATATTTATGTAAGACATGGCAAAATAATTTAAATTAGCAGCTATGTTACGAGTTGTTTTAATAGGAGATTTTGATTTTCTCTTGAATTCAAACTGGTTGTTAGATGTGAGTGTGAATACAAGTAAAGTGTCTTTTTCATCTAAAAGAAACATGTAATTTCTAAAGTTTGTCAAATGTGCTGGAATTTTTCCTATTTCAATATCAAGATTAGGATTATCAATGGCTTTTGCTTTCCATTTTTGTAAATTATTTAAATTAGTGTTGCCAAGAGGTTGTGTATTTTCTCTTATCGGACTAAACATGTTTGGTAAATTACTTAAGACGGACGACGGACTTGAGCGGACCATCTGTTCACTAATCGACAATGTTCCTATTAATTTTTGACTACTTGTACTAACAGGTTCGAATTTCTTTTAAATAAAAATAAAAATCGTTTTACAAAAATATAGATAAAGATTTTAAATTGAGATGAGAATTAGCAATAGCTTTGGGTTCTCTGGCGTCATTTCTTGATTTCAGGAACATCGTCATATGACATTAACTGTCATTTGAAAAAGTTTGGTGTATTCATTTGAATTTTAACGTAGTGTCACGTGACGTTATGTTCCTTAAATCAAGAAATTACCTCTTATGACGCTTCGTAAAAAATCAAAAAATTATATCAAACTTGTTAGTTGACTGATACACTGCGTAAAAAGGAAAATAATTACGCAGTTTATCATCTTACAGTTCGCATTTTAATTTTTCAACGAATTTGAAAAATTGAATATGACTTACAATAAAGCTTACAGAATTTTTTTTGAATGCATAATAGTTTAATCGATGAGGCCCATTTGCAAATTTAACGTTCGTATTCTATAGTTTTCTGAAAAAATTACTTGTCAGAATAAAAAAAATAGCAGCAATTTTCTATGGATCTTTTGGTGTAAAAGTTAATTGTTGAATTTCTGTCCTTAAAATCGGTAAAATGCATGGAAAAAATTTCAGACGATGCAAAACGGTTCCGAACAACTATGACCTTCAATTTCGCTGTTAGATGTAGAAGATGAACAGCTTTGTAAAAGAATTTAATGTCTTTTTATTTTAATGGTATTAAAGACTGCATAATTTCAATTTATTTTTGTCAATTTTTTCCTTGGAAAAGCACTTTTCTCTCAAGTTTTTTACTTTTTTCTCTTTCTGAAAAAAAAGAATAAAGAACTGAATCAGTAATTAAAAAAATTAAGACCCCAAATTTAAAAAATACTCAAAAATCGACCTTTAAAAATTTTGATTCACGGAATACATAAAATTGTGTTAATGAAATAAAATAATTCTTAATTTTAAATGGCTTACAAAATAATTCACATTTAAGTCTACTGTAAATCTCATCTTTTTGTGACAGTCCTACTATACTGGCCATTCACGAATTCCAAATGTGAACGTTCATCAACTTTCATAAGTTTTCATGGTATTTATTTATATTAAAAAAAAATTGAGATTTTTTACGTGAAAAATTAAAATTACATTTTTTTTTTGTAAAAATTTATTTTTTTGAGCAAATAAAATACTATAATATAATTTT
>NTPY01000883.1:412720-464995 GCA_002922825.1 Brachionus calyciflorus
TGAAAACTTATTAAAGCTGATGAACGTTCATGATCATTCATGAACGTTCATGAAAACGTTTGAACGATAATTTTGGACTTTTTCTTTTTCATGAACGTTCATGAAGGATCATGAAAGTTCATGAATGTTCACATTTGGAATTCGTGAATGGCCAGTATTGTAATACAAATTAGGTTTTTTGGTATCTAGTTTGTATCTTAATAACTCTATAAAACAAATTGCCAATCCTAAAGTTAAAGCGATGAAGCTAAAAAATAACGTACGAAAAATATCAGTCAATCTGCACCTCAAAATTGGTGAACGCTTTAAATTTATGTGAATTTGACACACATTTCACAGACTGGGTTATGATAAGTAATTCAGATCGAGATCAGCTTACTTATGCTGATTAAGAAATACAGTCGAATCGCCTTAATCCGAACTTTTCGGGAGTAAAAAAATTGAGTTCGGATTAATTTTTCCGGATTAAAAAATTTATAGCAACCAAAATTTTTCAAAAAAATCTTTATTTAAATATTATTAAATATCAATTATAAATTAATAAGCCGAAAAAATTCCACTTTTATAGATAATTATTGATTCATTTAAGTTTATCGTTTACCCTTTAAAATGAATCAATGTATTTTTTTCTGTTAATACATAATTCATTATGTAAATTTTATTTTTTAAGCCTTTACCTTTTATTTTTTTAAGGACAAAGAAAAAAAATTCAATTGAAGGGCAAGAGTTCGTTTTAAAAAATTGAAAATACACAGTTTTGCTTCACAAGTAGTTGAAAATTATAGTTTGGATGTTAAAATAAAGCGAACTCTATTGTTCGGATAAAAAAAAGAGATTTACATTGATTTATATTAATTTGGGGGTATGTCTTATTCAAATTTGGTTCAGATAGTGAAAAGTTCGAATAAAAAAGGTTCCGATTAAAGCGATTCGACTGTAATAAAGAGAGGAGATAACTCAGTTGGTACCGTCATGGGCTTCCAAGAAGAAGGTCGAGAGTACAAATCGTGTGCGAGTAAAAAAAAAACTCAAATGAGTTCCCAAATTATCTCCTGGTGTTATATTACTAACTAATCCAGCTTGTGGCCGTCGAAACGCTACTTTAAATTAATTTACTTTTAGTTTCTATTTACTTCTCCAAATCTGGAGGTTAATTCTATTCAATAAATAAATAAAAAATAATAACGAGACTAATTTCATAGACTTATAAATCGATTATTTTAACATAAAACAAAATAGATTCGTGATAATAGACGAACCCAAATGATGTTTATAGATAAGTAAAAGATGAAACACCTTGGACGATAAGTTTAACATAATTGTTTTAAGAACTTTTTTTTGAAGGACGGTTTTTTTGATTAAAAATCTTTTTAGAAAAAAAAGTTCTTTTTTTCATATTTCTTAAATCATGGTTAAAGAAAATATCATATTACTTCAATTTTCTTGACTGGTCTTGCATATAAAGTATTAAAATTTTCTTCAATATTTCTCATTTTTCCGAAGTTTTCTTCAAAGTTTTTAATTAAATTACTCAAAACATTATCTTGATAACTTAAAAGGAATAATTTTTTTTTAATAAATAAAAAAGTCAAAATATTTAAAAATATTTACAGATTTTGATTGGGATTCTTGAAAGCATTTATATTCTGAATAATAGCATTCAATTGAGATTTAAAATCGGAAAATTTTAAACTTTTTTTTAAATAAAAAAGGTAAGAGTTATTAAAAATAAAAAATTCTTAAATATTTCTATACTTGTCTCTAGTGCACTCGTCAACTAAAGCTAGAAGTGTAGTTTTTTCATTATTCAAATTTCTAATCTGATTACTATAGGTGTCTTCTATTATTTGTTTAACTTGTTTTGTGTTTTCCAAATTACTGTTTAACAACGGAGATATATTATCTTGCCAATAAAAAAGAGAATATTTTCGAATTTTTCCGTTGCCATAAATTAAAATGAGTCATACCTATTTGTTTTTTATAACCATCTATGAAAGCTTCGAATCTTGCGCATTGTGGCATACACTGTTCTTTATATTTTTCGTACTTAAATATAAGACATGGTTTGCATAGTTTATCAGAAGAAATATTTTCTAAACTCGCTGTATGACCGCATCTCGAACAATTACCTTGCATAGACATTACTTACTTGAAATTTAAAGAAAATAAAAAAGATAAAAAACAAAACATAAAATTGAATTTTTGAAAATAAAAAAAAACAATTAAAATTTTAAGACATTTAAACAAAAAATTAATTAAAAAAAAATGTCGTAGTTATATTCTGGAAACTAATTGGTATTTTAAAAAAAAAAAAAATTTTTTCTCAAATGAAAGAATAAGAAATTAGGCGTTGTTTAAGGCTTCATAGTTTGTTTTTTTATACTAAACAATTTTTTTTTTTGAAAGATTTTCATAATTTTAAGTAACAGATTTTTTTTCAATAATTCTATTTCTAATTAAAGATTGTAAGTTACGTCGAGTTGTAAAACTAAACAAGAAGACTCAAATAAAGTTTGTTTTAAAAGTAATCTTTAAAGTTAAGTTGATTTATTTGATGAGGGTATGTATACACAAAATTTTTATGAAATTTGTTTCAAATAATAACAACAACAGGTTGCGAATTCGAAATTGGGTCTAGAAAAAATTTTGTTTTTATGCGTGTAGGGGGAAAATCAATGCTTAAATATTTTGTTGTTAAATAACAACGAAAAAAAAATTATAAAAAAAAGAAGTTTATTCTATTTCCCGACCAATTTTAAATCGTAACTTTATGAAAATAATAATTATTCAAAAATGCATTTTGGAACGTGCCAAAATAAATATTAGCTCAAATTTTCATATATATATAATCCAATCTTAATTGAAACGCCGGTGTTTCAACGTTAAAATGATAAGAAAGCTATAAAATTTCTTTTATTTTATTTTAATCAAAGGAATAATAATAAATATTAAGAATTTTAGTCATTTTTGAAAAAATTCTAAATTTAATTTAAATTTTAAATAATTTTTAAAGATAAATTTCTTAGAAGGTTTTTAATTCGATCGAAAGCCCTTATCTTAATAACTTGAATTTGAAACTTAATAATAACTTCAAATTACTAAGAAAAAATTTTGTTGATTTTTCTTTCGTTTTCTTTCCAATTACTTTTTTAAACCATATCTTAAGAGAAAAAAAAATTATTGATTTTGGTCTTTATACCAAAAAATAAATCTTAATAAAATTTTATAAATAAACTTTTTCTTACTCAAATACCGCAGCAAAATAAAAATAGTCTACTTGAATACATCAAAAAGTCATTTTGTATAAATTAGACACTTTAATTTCAAAAATTTTACAAATGTTTTATCGTAAAAATCTCTTGACAATAAAAAAACTGCTTTGGACTTATGAAAAAGGATTTTTTTTGCACCTAAAAAAGTGATGACCAAAACAATCCATTTTCTCAAAAATAAGATTTAATTAAAAATCGAATGTAAAGATTTTTGCATTCGTAGAACACCATTTTTTTAATATACTGGTGGCCCGTATCATGCAGCGCGACGTAATATGACGAAATATTACGTCATCTTACGTAATATTACGTAATGTTACTCGTTGTGACACACCCGTCTCATCACGTCTCATTGCGTATCGGACGCAAGGTGACGTCATATTACGCAATGCGACGTAAAATGACGTAACATGACGTCAAGGTACTCTGAACGTAACATTTCGTAACATAATGTCACGAGACGTAATATTACGCACTATTACGTAATATTACACAAAATTACACAGTGTTACGGTAATCGGTTACGTAATGTTACGTAACATTACGTCATGTTACGATGAAAGATGGAATTATTTTTTTTAGTACAGAAAAACAGGTTTTGAAAATAAATCCCGTAACATTGCGTAACATTCCGAATATGACGTCACCTTGCGTCCGATACGCAATGAGACGTGATGAGACGGGTGTGTCACAACGAGTAACATTACGCAATATTACGTAAGATGACGTAATATTTCGTCATATTACGCCGCGCTGCATGGTTCGGGCCACCAGTATAGAAAACTTAATCTATGCAAAATGAGAAAAGAAAAGTTTTTTTGGGTGGTTTGCAAAAATTATTTTTTTAGTTGTAAAAAGCAAATTTTTGTAGTTAAAATTTTCGATGTTTTATTTTCTGTTTTTTTATTTTTTCCTTTTATTTTAAGAAATCATATTTCAAGCTTCAAGCCAAAAAAGTTTCTCATAAAATTGAAAAAAGGATTCAGAAAATTGTAAAATGTTAACAAGAATTCTTTTTTGATACTGCACTGCTGCTGACTAACTTTCTACTCATAAACCCAACCATACCCCCACCAGACTTTAACCGTATTCAAAAATAGATTTTTCCAAAGTCGAAGTAAAGTAACTGTGGCTGTAGGGTAGGAATTGATAAAAATATAACAAAAAGTAACACCTAAAACATATTTAGCCTTTAAAACTACCTTTAAGGACAAATTCAGACAACAACAAAAAAGCTAAACGTTCCTTTGTATGACAATGTGTGATTAAAAAATAAATTATCAGACCACCCATTCTTCATTAAAATTATAGGTCCTCTGAAATAAATTAAACTTTAAATTTTAATTAAAGTTTGAAACTAAAAAATCTTTTGTTTATATTTAAACAGTTACTCATTTCATTTGGTAAGTAATCTTTTGTTTATATTTAACATTTACTCATTTCATTTTGCATATAAGAAAGAGATCCGAAGTAGTCACACCGTTTTTTTTCAGATTTCTTTTGAGTTTGGAAAGTAAATTTGTTATTAAAGTCGAAAAAAATTATTTTTTTTTGGATATGGGTACGGTTTGAGTATGGGTGATTGGGGTACGGATACGACATTATTCGGGAGCAGTATGGTGTTTTTTTACAAAATTAAGTGAAAAGTTCAATAAAAAGCAAACTCTTAATTTAGAATTTTTATGATTAAAATTTAAATAATTGAATATTTTTAATTGAGAATTCACTTAAGTTTCATTTTATCTTATTGAATGGATATTCATCTTTCATCGCATTATAATAGATAAAATTTTTTGCTCTTTTTTCTAAAATTTTAGACATCAAATTTTTATAAACGGCTTGTTAAAAATTTAGAAAATTTTACAAAATAATGTTATAATCAGTAGTTTAAAAGGACTTTTTTTTAAATTAATTTGAAATGGCTCAATATGAAAAAAAGTCTTTTTTCCTTAATTATTAACTATTGTTATTATGAAAATAAAGCATCATTTAATATCGATATATTTCATTATAATAAAAAATGAGTACAAAGACTTTCTTTCCCAAAGGTTTATATTCGAAAAATTTTCTTTTAGTTTTACTCGTTAAGTAAGGTAAAAAAATTCTTTCCATTATTCTACCCATTCATATGTAAAATAAATTTGATCCATTTTTTATCTAATAAAATAATTCTAAAAATATTTATTGACTAGAACTAAAAAGGCAAAAGGCTAAAATTTAAAATTTATTAAATTTAAAACCCATTAAAAAATCCGATTTTAAACTTTTTGGCTTCAAACTTTCCTATAATCAAAAATCCATTTCCATTTTGTTGAATATAGGCCATACCTTGTTTTTTTGAATTTTCATAATCAAACGAATACTTAAAATTTAGCTTTGGATCATAGACAAAACATCTCACATCATCGGTATATTTAACAAAAACAAAACTTTTCTCTCTAAAGGCCAAATCGACAGATTCGTTGAAAAAATCTTGTGAAAGCTTTAAAGATTTGACAATTGTAAATTTTTCAACATCGACTAGATTTAATTCCATTTGATTTAAATCAGTAAATACTAAATATTTATTACCAATACTGATTGATGAAGGTTGATTAGAAATCAACCTTTGAACTAGAGATGTCTTTTTTAAGTCTATTTTAAATAAACAATGTGATTCTTTATCACATACAAAAAGAAAATTATCACTTAGACTTAAAGCTTCGGGTGAAACTAAGACAAAATTTTTTGATGAAGATATTATTTTTTCCAAGCTAAAATCTTGTAATTTAAAAATAGCAACTCCACTACTGTCATTAAAATCTTTATGTATTTTATTCAAAGAATTTAGTTGATTTTTGTTTAAATCTGTGAAGGATACGGCTAAAAAATTTTTATCAACTGCTAAACCTTTGATGTTAAATATATCTAATTTAATTTGCTTTTTTATTTGAAATTTCTTATTATTATAATCGGCTATAATTAAATCACCATTTTCATTACAAATATAGATATTTTTCGAATTACTAGTTGTAAATTTAGGACTTATAGGAATTTCGTATTCCTCATAAGGTTCTTTAATTTGTAAATTTAAATTTGTTTGATCGGCAAAGCGTTTTAGCTTTATTCTCAGAGTACCAAACATTTTTATTGGTTCAGATGATTTTCTAAGATGCTCCTGGTCTTTTTTAACATCATTTATATCTTCTATTTCGGGCAACTTTTCAAATTCAGTTATTATTATATTACCAAAGAAACTATTTGCTAAATTTCTTGTTTCAGGCAAATCGTATTCCTTTTAAAAAAAAAAAATATGGAATAAAGGAAAATATAGTTTGAGGAAAATGATTTTTTGAAAATTACGCCTATTATTTTGAATGGCTGATTTCTTAATTTTGAGTAGTTAGATGATACTTCTTCTTTTTTTCTTTTTAGATCTTCTAAGCTTGGACGTAATTTATCAATTTCACTTTTACTACCACTATAATAAAGGTAGAGTTATTGTAGTTTAATACAGCAAAGCTAATGAAAAAATGGCGTAGACATACCGAACCCAAACCGTTCTTCGAACCGAAAAGCGTACCAAAAAAATGTTGAAAATAAATTTTTACTCAAATTAAATTTCATAGTTTTCTGAAATTTTTCAAAAATTATTTTCAAAAATTTTTCGCAACTGTTTAATTTTGTGACCAGCTGACACAATTATAGGTTTGAAAAACAATTAGTTTGAAACTGCATTTCAAGAACCAACTTTTTTCCAAACAGAAAAAAAAATGTATCTAATTTTTACCAAGAGAAGTGGTTGAACAAATAACTACAAATTGTTTTAAAAACAAACTTGAAAATTATTTTAAAACTAACAAAAATGATTTTAGGACTACTTTTGTGCAACTAATCCTTTTACTCCTATAGAAGCTGGCTTTTAGTCATCTTTATATCTAGATTTTCCTTAGAAATAAAGAACAAGGTTCATTAAATAGAGGTTTGAATCTAATAGACAATTTGACTTTAAATTCAAATTTTGTATTTAATTTTTTAATAGATTTCAAAATATAATTATTTATTTTTTAGAAAGATGGTATTAAAAAATACTTTTTGAATTTTTCCATTAAGTTTTCCAAGGATTCTTTGAAATTAAAAATTTCTTTTTCAAATAATATAAATTTTTCGCTTTAATTATAAAAAAAAAATAAATTATAAGGCAAGCTGAACATGGAAAAAAAAATTACTTTTCATCTTGAATACTGTCAATTTGAATAAATAACTCATTTTTCTCCTTCGTTAACTGTTTAACAAAACACTCGAATGATTTTTCAATTTCTAATTTGACATTTTCAGCATTTGTTTTATTTTGATTTATTAGTGGCTCTAATAAACCTATTTAAAATAGAAAATATTAAAGAAATAGTGTTAGAACTAGAAAAATTTCCAAAATTTTTCCCAGAAAAAAAAAAATTCCCAGAATTTTTTCTGGAAATAAAAATGGCTTGAGTAAAATCAAAGGGTGGTTTATGTACACCAATGAAATCTCTTCAATAAAAATCAATAGAGAGTGTTATGGTCATCAATAGAGGTCGTTTTATCTAGTTAAAATATGTTTTTTAAAATTTTTAATGATATATACGCTAAAAAATAGCCTTAAATGCTTTCAAATTAAAGATTTTGAAAAGAGGAAATCAAACTAAAATATTAAAACAGCCTAAAAATTTCATTCGGTTATTAAACCCCGGTATGTCTTTTGTAGGTCCGATAAATTTTATAAATATTAATTTTATTCATAAAAAATTTTAAAAAGTTTTAAAATGTCTGTCGATTTTTAAAATTTAAATTTATTGTAAAATTTTTTTTTGAATATTTTAAGATCTTAAGCATTAAATATAAAAATGCCAACTTTTAAATTCAACAGCTTATTTAGTGTGAAAGAAAAGCTTTACACAGAATCCACCTCCTGGGCCTCGTCTTTAAAATTTTCTAAAAGAAGATTTGTACTAGGATAAATTTTTAAAATTCTGTACTAGACTCTAAATATTAATAAGATGGAAAATGAGGAGATTCAAAAATTTGATTAAAAAATTCACATTTATGAAATTTTGGCTATAGTAAGAATTTTTAAATTATATTTTTGAATCTCTTCAAACAATCTCAAATACTTTTTGCTTATTCCCACTTAAAAAATTTGATAATTTTAAAAATAATTAAAATTCTTACTAATCTTTTTCTTATATTCGTCAATTTGACTTTTGGTTGTTTGACAATATTTAAAAGATGACTCTTTCCATGAATTAAGATGATTTTCTGTACAATCAAAGCATCTTTTTTTCTAAGGTTTAGATAAATTTTTCAAAAACTATCTTCGAAGAAATACTTACAATGGTTGCATACAATGGAAACATGCATTTAATTCGTTAATGTTTGTACACGACGGACATAAGGCGTGAACCATATTTGATTTTAGAATTGAGTATCTATTAAGAATTCCTTTGAATACAAAGAAAGCATAAAATCGATTTTCCTATAAAAAGATTCGTCTAGTTTAAGTTTTGAAAGTAAATATGGACGAAAAATAAATACTTAACATTGGATGCATCGAATTAGAAAATAAAATTGAAAAAATAAATTTTAACTTTTCTGAATTTATTGAGTTTTTTTTTACTTATTATGTTTTCTTTTTTTAAAGAATTTTTTGCTGTTAATTTTGGCATGATTTTCAGATTTATGATATTTTGATGAAGAAAATTATTAATTTTTATACCTTTACGTCGTAACTGGAAAAGCTTTATTAAAAATTCAAGTTTTAAAACATAAATGAAAGATTAATTTTTGATTGGAAATCTAACTTGAAGTTATGAAAAATTAATTTTTTGTCCAAATTTTTTAAAATTTTATTTGTTTGTAAGCTCTTTTATTATGAAAGAAAAAAATTGATAAATAAGTAACATACAAAAAAAACATTATAAAATATACAAATATTAGTGAAATTTTAAGATTTTTTAAAAAATAAATAAATAATTTAATTTTTTTTGTAAATAATTATAAAAAATCCAAAAAAAATTTCTTAAGCTTATTTTCATTCATTAAAATAATTAAAAATACGAAATTTTAACAAAAAAAATTTTACAAAAAAAAATATATACATTCCATATTATATAGTTTAAATGAGAGGTGCTGGTTTAGTTGATGATATGATTTATCTATGCATGTCATAAGTATCGATAAAGAAATGCAAATTGGGATAGGACGGTATTGTAGAGGTTGTTAATTCATAATTATCATCTGGAACTATTTTATTCATTAATCTATTGAATAAAGTTACGGTCGCGAATACTGCTGCATTGTTTGGAAATGCTCTAAAATTAAAAATAAATTTTAAATAATATTTTTTGCTTTTTTTTTTATTGGATCTAGAATCATTATTCTAGTATCGTTTTGATAAGAACTAAAGTAGAAAATATAACTTACTGCCTTGTAATTTAAGGCATTGCATTTTAGATCAACAAGTTGAAAAACGTCGCATTAAATATAAAAAAATAATTAATATATTTTTTCTATTTTTTTTCCTAATTTTAATTATTAACGAGTTAATAATAATTTTGTCATTAAATGTTAACCAGTTAGCTGCTGATGCAGCATCTAAGTATTTTTCTAAATAAATTCAACTCATTAATAGAAAATGCCGCATGGTGAGACACGGCAGTAAGGTATTAATATTTTTTACGCGTTCGAAATTTTCCGGAAAAAAATTTTTCTTGGAAAAAATTATCGTAAGCCTTTACGAAAATTGCGTGTACTAAAAGTAAACTAAAATCCACTTATTATAAGTACATTTTTAAGTTTTCTTTTTCCATATTGAGAGTTCTGGTAAGAAATCCCAATAAACTTTACCACAAAGGAAACTTAAAAATTCCATTTTTACTTTACAAATCGGAAACTTAGTTTATATGCCTGCACTACAAATAAAGATATTAATTTTTTATAATAAAAAAATTATTTTAAATAATTTTCTAATATTTTCTTTTAAATCTTGCAGCAAGATCACTCAACTATTCTTAAAGATTTACGGTATTTGAAAGCCTTGAAAGATGATTTAGTAAAATTTTATTTTAAAATAATCATACCTTAATAACGTTGGTGCAAGTCCTCTGAAAAAAACCCTCTTTCCTTCTGTTGACAAACTCTTTCTAATACAATCTCTTACTCCAGTATAGCTTTGATCAGCTTGAAATCTAGTCTTAATTACGTCAAAAGGATACGTTATTAACCATGAAAAACATCCAGCAATACCACCAGCCATTAATAAATGCAAAACAGGTAAATTATCACGTGAGGTCTTAAATGAATTACAAATATATTCGAATGATACAAAATACGAGCTAACACCTGGCACATCTCTTAAAACAGTCAACCAAGTTCCTCTCAATAAATGTCTATAGCCTTGATTTTGAATTATTTCTTTAGTACAACACCATGTGGATTTGTATTGACAGTTTGGTATTTGCATTTTAATTTTAACTAATTCAACAGGTGATAAAAGAAATGATTGAGTGAGACCGGCGATCGCGCCAGAGATAGCATACAATTCATAAAACTCCTTAGTTTTTTGGCCAGTTTGATATTTAGCATCATTTAAATGAAGCATTTTACGAACATTTTCTTCAACACCAAAAAGTACTGCATTTATAAACATGGAACCAACAAGTGGACTGCTCATGCCTTTATACAGTGCTGAAGCCTTTTAATTTTTAAAAAATTTTTTGGTATTTTTTTTTTCATACACAGATAAATATTTATTTATTTTTTAGTTAATTATTCAACTAACCGTTTCTTTTTTAATTATCTGTGATAAACAGTCTAATGAACCAGAGTATTTTATATCGCTTATGTGCTGATTCTGGATTCTTACCTTTAAATAAAAATTAAAATAATCCAAAAAATAATTTTTTTTTTTACCAAAATACGTTACCTTTAAGGTGTCAAAAGGATATGACGAAATAATGCCAGCGAATCCACCTAGACAACCTCCAATGAAGCTTTTCAAGTCCATATCCATTTTTAGAATTAATTCTAAAATATTATTATTTTTTTAAAATATTTTAACAAAAATTAAATGTCAATTTAAATTTTAAAAAAAAATGGAATAAAAATTACATGCAAAATTAACTTGAAGAATTATTGAGGGTATTCGATGGGGTTTTTGCTCTAATTACGAGATGTTTAATCTTTTTGCTTTTGGAAAGTAAAAACAACAAATGGTTTTTAAAATCTTAAAATAGATTCTATTTGTTTTTTTTTCATAGGGATTTATTTGAATATGGAAAAAGTTAATAAATGATGGTTATGATGATAATGATTACAACTTTCCATTTTTATGTATTTTTTTACGAGCTTAAAATGTTTTATTTTTGGAATTTCTATCTCTATCTTTTAAATAGTCACAAATAAAAAACTAAGGAGAGAGAGAGAGAGAAAAAGAGAAAAGCATGATCAAATCACATATAGAATTTTTTTTGCTTATTTTACAATTATTAAAATTCAATGATACACTTGAGTGATTTTTAATTGTATAGGTAAAGATAAATCATAAAGATAAATAAAAGAGATAGTTTTCTAGAAAGTAAAAAAAAAATGGAAGTTTTTTTTTCATTTTTGACTTAAGCTTAACTAATACTTATGTGGATCATGCTTTTTTCATTTATTATTTGAATGAAAATCGTGGTGATTTAATATTAAGCTCACGCCTATTTAGCCTATTTTTCTCAATTTTTAATTTTTAGCTTAATAAAAAGTATACATTTTCTATTGGTACACCAAAATAATGATTTTTTTTGTTTAAATATTTAAGTTTATAATAGTTTATTTAAAATAATTTTAGCACTTTGTATGAACACAACTGAATTAAATCATATATTGTAGACTTAAGTGTTAAGGGAAATCATAGTGTGCTTGATCTTAGTTAATAAATATCGTTCATGATTTCGCTAGTCTTGATACAACTAGCTAGGGTATTCTGACATAAAATTTTTAAAATTTAATTTAAAATAAAATTTTCAGTCTTACTTATTTTTACCATCTATGGCTAATATAAATAAGTTTGCAAATTTAAGAACAGCGCTTCATGACAAAAGTAGAACAAAATAAAATATATTTTGAAAAATGACTCCTTTAATTAAAACCTTATTTTTTTCTATTTATTAAACAAAGATTTTTTATGTAAAAATATGATCGATAGATCATGAAATTGACAAGATCCAAAGGAATTATTAAAAAATGCCGGATTATCGATTCAAAATAACTCAGAACGAAATTGATTCAGATATTGTAAAATTTTAAAGACAATAAAAATACATTCCTTGATGCAATTTTGAATTTGTAAGCTTTATTTTTCAATATCACAGATAAAAATTTCTTATTCAGTTCAATTATAATCGACAGCCTGGTCTCCATAATTAAATGTTCATCTTTTTTCCAAAAAAAATTACCGTTAAACTTTGGCCAGCATTCTAAGAATTAAGGCTCAATTTAAACGGAGTTCTATTTAAAACTATTACCATCGAATATAGAATTCTGGTTAATTTGAGCCTTAATACTTAAAATGCTGGGCTAAGGTTTACGGTAAATTTTGAAAATTTATGAAAAAGACTTATTAATGACTTTTTGAGTGAGAGATTAAATTGTGACCAAAATTTGTCAGAATTAAAAAAGCTAAAAAATTTTTGCCATTTAAAAAAAGCTTAAAAAACATTGAAAGAACTTTGTTGGTAAAATTTTGAATTTCTAAAAACTAAAGTAGTTCTAGTGTTCGCAGGTGGCGGCGACTCGATCACTAAAATACGTCGGACCGTCTTTGTGATCTTTAAGGAAATTAAACTTAAATTATGTATTAAATAAAAAAATTTGATAGATTAAGTGATTTTATATGATGAAATTCTCTCAATATAAACGAGATAAAATTTCTTCACCGGTGGTCTTCAAGACGACCATTTCTTATTCCCCGAAACAGAGATTAAACTTAAGTGCATAAATCTTAAAATATACATTCACTGAAGTTTAAACCAAAATTTTCTGTTTGAACAAATTGATAGTAAAAGTCGCCTTCTTCGAAATTAGGTTAATCAAACGAAAACCTTTTTTAAAAAAATACCAAATTACAAGCAGAGTTTTTACGTTATTTCTAGTAAAAAGCGTACATATAAGAAAAGAATGTGTGTAAGATCTTAAATTTATCTTGAATTCTTAAAGATAAACTGACAAACAAATCAATCATTCATAATTAAAATCTATAGCAATCAAATTTTTTAAAACTATTAAATTACATAATTTTTTAATTTAAACTACGTTTCTTAATGGTCTAATGATTAAATAGGGTGTGCTGATGGTATGATTACTTGGTGAAATCTAATTTTATTTTGCAAATAATAATTTAAAAAAAAAATAAACTATTTTGTTTAAAAGTTTATTAGAAAAATTTTAAATTGATTGAAATTTAAAATTCATTTTTCTTTCTATTTAATCTAAAATACTATCTTTTATAGCATGGATAAAATTTTCATAATTAAACGTTCCGTTTAGCTCTGGATCATATTCGCATAGCATCATGTACATATGATCTGCTGAAGGATTCATACCAAAATTAGAAAGTAAATTTTTTAATTCAACTTGTGTTAAATAGCCTTTTTTACATGAATCATGCTTTTTGAACAATATTCGCAAATTACTTACGTCATGGTCGTTGGCACGCTTCGATTTATTTGCATCAAAATGCTAAAAAAAAAAAATAAAAAAGTTTTATTTATTGTTTAAAGACTAATGGCAACTTTTTTCAATATAAAACTCCTCTTCTTTAAGTTTAAATCAAAATAGCCCAAAAAAATTATAATAATGATTTTTAGTGCATCTAATTCTTCTAACTAAAATAAAACAAACGGTCATGTTGATGTCCAAATTCAATATAGTAAATTTTTTTCAAAAAAAAAGTTAAATTAGATTGCAATTTAAGATACTTAAGTTGTTCTTTTCGAAAATTTTCAATCTTCCTTCAAGTCAAACTTAACAGAGATTTTCCCAAATTTAATTAACTAAACCTGTCACTGGATTTACCAAAATAAAATTTAGTTATTTCCTATAGATTAACCTCTAATTAATGGATTTGGTTTTAATTTTCTAAATTTTATTTTATAAGGATTCTTTGGCTAATCTAATTTAAATTAAAAAAATAGTTTCTTTAAAAAAAAATTTGCCAATGCTAGTAATATCAAATGCCAACAACATTTTGAAGGCCGCGTTAAATAAGGTGGCCTCATCTGTCATTTTTTTTTGAAATTTATAAAAGATTGTTATTAATCAACAGTCATGGGATATTAAAAAAATTCTGTATACAGATGGTAAAAAATTTTTATAAGATTAAAATGATTTTTGATTAATGATATTTATAAAATTTTGCTAAAAAATCGAGTCCTTGCTAAACTTGAATTGCAAAAAAACGTTTTTAAAAGCCAGTAATCCAAAATAAAGATCAATAACAACAATATTTAAATGCTAAATTTTATTGAAAGAAATATAAAGTCATAACTGCTGAATTTTCCAAAGCCGAAATTTTTAAGTATTTGTCTAACTGTTAAATTTGAAATTTATAATAAAAAAAAAATAAAAATGAAAAATAGGACTTCAAAAAACATGTTTTTTTTCGAAGAACAAACTTTTAAATTTTTTGAATTTTATGAAAAAATATCTAAATTTTTTTGTCACAACGGCTTATTGTCACGCTTTTTAGATGATTTGAGATTATCTTGTTTCAAAAATAAATAAATTAAAATTTATTGACTTAGTATATGCCGAAATAGCTCAGTTGGGAGAGCGTTAGACTGAAGATCTAAAGGTCCTTGGTTCGATCCCGAGTTTCGGCACTTTTTTTCTTTCAAGAAATTTTTAATAGTAGAAACCCTGGCGAACTTGTATCCGTGCATTAATTAGAAGTGCAGTATAGATAATAAACTGAAATTTTAAGTTTAAATTCAGTATTTAATAATCGAGAAAAAAATTTACGTTTCAAGATTTTAAGTGAATTCAATTTTTAAAGGACGTACAATACTGGTCTTTCACATGTTCCCAAAATGAACGTTCATGAACGTTCACGAACGTTCATCCGATTTTTGAACGTTCATGAACGTTCATGAATGTTCACGAACGTTCATGAACGTTCCTGATCATTATATGAACGTTCACGAACGTTCATTTTTTAAGAATGCGAAAATCGTTTTTAAGCCAAAAAAAAGTTGATTGTAACGTTTAAAACTTTTTATGAATTAATTTTATGAATTTGTTATATTATTTTCCAAAAACAAAATTAAAGATCAGTTTGTCTATTTAATCGATTCATTTTTTAATAAAATGAGATGTTTTTTAGGAACTAAGAAAAGTTTCAAGTTGTTTCTGCCTTCCTAGAATTTTTTTTAAGAGTGACTAATATGATAACTTCGCTAATTGAATTTAATAATTATTGTACATTTTTAAATTTGGACTATTGAGTAAGTAGAAAAACCTTCTAAAAAGATTACGAAAAAAGACAATTTATTTGTAGGTAAGGTAAACTAAAATTACATTTTTGATAAATAATTTAACAAATTCATTAAATTAATTCATAAAAAGTTTTAAACGTTACAATCAACTTTTTTTTGGCTTAAAAACGATTTTCCCATTCTTAAAAAATGAACGTTCAAAAATCGGATGAACGTTCGTGAATATTCATGAACGTTCATGAACGTTCAAAAATCGGATGAACGTTCGTGAACGTTCATGAACGTTCGTGAACGTTCATGAACGTTCATTTTGGGAACATGTGAAAGACCAGTATTGTATCTTATTAAGCGTATTAGTTGATAAATTTAAGTATTTTTTTTAAGCGTTATTGAAAGCAAATTTTAAAAAAAAGTGCCGAAACTCGGGATCGAACCAAGGACCTTTAGATCTTCAGTCTAACGCTCTCCCAACTGAGCTATTTCGGCATATACTAAGTCAATAAATTTTAATCTATTTATTTTTGGAATAAAATAACCTTAAATTATCTCACAAACAATACCTGTAGCAACTTTTTTTTAAAATGAAATATATTTGTTATAAGAATTTTACTAGTCAAATTTAATTATAAATAAATAATTAAAAATTAATTTCACAAATAGCAACTAGAGTTGTGAATCGATTGACTAGCCTTAAAATCGATACTATTCAATTTATTTTTATGAAAAATCGACTAAAATCGGTTTTAATCGATTGAAATCGAAATTTTAGAACGAATCTAATGTTTTCTATGAAAATCGAAAAATCGATTAGTTGTCGATTTTTTGCCAATCGATTCAAGACACTGTAAACAACCCGCATATTAAAAAAGAATTCTTACTTTTTCTCTTAACTTTTTTATAAGACCAATCAAAATTGGATTTAAACCATTCCAGTTCAGACTTTTACTTTCAGTTTTTTCATCTCTGAAAAATTTTAAGAATTTAACATAATCAAAATTAGTTCCATTTGTTAGAAAATCATCACACAACTCATGTAATTCTTTTTCATTTAATTCAATTTGATATTTCCTCAAAATATCGTATGCTTTATAAATCGAAATAAAAAATTTAGAGAGTTTATCTTGAGCTTTAAAATCATTTTTTAATTGATTCCAATTTTGCGAAATTGTGGGTTTGGATTTTTGGAAAATTGTCAAAGTTTTTTTCTTTTTACTTTCATTCTTAGACTTAAATTCGATTTGACTTGTAGTATTCAGTCGATTAGTAATTTCACTATTTCTATTCTCTTCTCTAATATGTTTTTCTAATTTTATTTTTTGTCTAACTTCTCTGAAGTTATTAAATTCGTCCGGTCTGAAAAATCTCCTTAGGAAATTTGAAAATGGAATTGAATCAGCTTCGAAATCTTTCCATAATAAATCTATTTGTTCAGATGTAAAATTAGCTCCACATTTAATCATTAAGAGACGAAACGTTTCCTTATCAATACACTCAGTTTGTTGTGGATCTAATCCTGAAAAATATTTGTTAATGCTGTGAAATTGCAAACGAATAATTGCCTCAACTTTTTTTTCCAAATTCTATTTTAAAAAACTAAATGTTATTTTTTCTTCTAAAATTTTTTACCAAGCTTTAGATTACTCTTGTAACTTTGAGGTCATCTTGAAACTTTTTAGAAAATTCAGTAAATTTTGATTTTTTCTGCATTTTATCTCGTTTTTTACTAAAATCAACAATTGAACAAAAAATTTCTTCATCAGATTCAAATTCTGAATTTTTTAGATCTTCATCGTCATTTGAAAAATCACTTTCGAATGGATTTTCTTCAATTAATCGCTCGTTAAATTCCATTAATCGTTGATTTTTAATATTGAAATTTAATAATGATTTAGAACGTGTTGATTTAATTGTTGAGCCTGAAGTTTTTCTTGATTTATTAGAAGATTTTTCATAGGATTCTTTAAACATATTCCAAGGACTGTTTATAAAATAAATTAAGTACAATTTTAATTTTGATTGTAACTGAAAAAAAAATTACTCAATTTCCGAGAATTTGTTAAACAAAATATTCCAATCGACTTTAGAATTAGTTGAGTCAATATTTAAAAATTCTTTGAGTCTTTCAAATTGTGTTTCTGTGATTCTAATTGAAAATTTATGTTCGATTGATTTTTTAATTTGATCTGACAAACAGGTTGATTCGCCTAACGATTCTCTTAAAAGACAAATTCAATAAAAATATAATTTTTAAATTTTATTAGAATTACTAAGCTTACTTAAAATAATTATATAAGATTGTGTAGTTGTGGTGGAAAAACTCATTTATTTGATCTTCTAACGTTTCACTATCTCTAAATTTTTTATTTAAAAGAAAATTAAAAAAATTATAGAAAATTTCTTTCTTCGGATGCAAAAATACTATAACGACCATTATGACGGTCCAGTAGCCGCCATTCGGGGATACAGGCATTATGTTAAAGAGCAGCTGAAGAAACTTTAGTACAAAGGATAAATGTAATATTAAAATGTATATTGAAATGTGAGTACTACATAGCTAAATGGATAATGAAAATATGGACAAAAAACATCTCTATTTCTTTCATGTTTAGTTTTTAAAAAATTTAAATTAAATAGTTTCTTAGTAATAAAATGTCATTTCAATCGAGTACTTTCACCATTAACGAGAAATCTTTCAATATCATGAGCTCTTTGAAAGATCAAGTTATAAAATTCCCTTGTGTCTATTTGCCAGTGAGTTACTGAAATGGCCAATCAAAAATTAAGCCAAATTTGTATTTTTTTATTTTGTACATCTCTTCTTTAATAATTTTTTATTTATTTTTTCTTTCTTTTTAACAAGACAATTAACTGTTACTCTAACTGTATATCAATGAACAATGAATGGCTAAAGGAGTTTGGTTACTCAAAGCCATTATTTAAAAAAAATAAACTTTAAAAAAAAATTGACGAGTAATTACGCTAAATTTTTGTTAAAATATTTTACATTTTAATCTTTTGAACGAAATTGTCAAAAAAATAACTCAATTATACTTTATTCAAATGGTTAACACTAATTGATTCGTTATTATCTATATAGTTTTCTTCCTTGAAAACTACAAACTTGCAATATTTAAATGACACCTAGCAGCAAAAATGTAGAAAATTAAAAATACCCATTTTTCAAAAGTTGTCTGTAGGCACTCCGAGAATCACGGTCTTGAAAAACTTTCAAAAATTTAATGTAATCAACAATTTGATCATTTTTTAAAAGCCCATGTCTAAAAATATTAACAATTAATTTTATTTAAATTTCATGAAAGCACTAAAAATTACGTTTTTAAAAATTTATTAAGTAACTTAGCATCTGTGTAAATTTTAAATTCATCTAGAACTGTTCTAAATTCATGCGAGAACAAATGTCCAAGATTATCCTGATCAATATACTCAAAAGCAGTCCTCAAAACTATAAAACCTTCATTTAGCTTATTATTAAGATAAGCTATTAAGTCATCATTCGCCCTGTATTCGTTGCTTTTTTTCAAATTATAAACCATTGATTTAATTCTTTTTTCAGATAAACTTGAATCATTTCTTCTATCTTGTTTAGTTGAATGCTCAGATCGAAAAGTCTCTGGTATTTTTATATCAAAATCTGAAATTTCATTATTTTCTTCTTTTAACTCACAGTCCTCATTTTGGATTTCTTCATTACTAGGCGCTATTTCATTTTCTAGAATTTCACTTCTTATTTTTTCCTGTTCGTTTTGGTAAGATTCTATTTGAACCTCTTCGTCCATTAAGTCAATAGTTTTCTTAGTACGGCATGTTTCCAATGAATAATCTTGTTTACTGTTGGAATCAATTAAGTTATCAGATACATTCTTTTCAACAACACATGATTCACTCGTTGTTAAGTCTTTTTTACTTTGATTAGTCTCAAATTTGTAATTTGTTAATCTTAGAAAAAGTTGAGTTCGACAGCATCCAGTATTGTATATATCAAATTTAGTCCATAACTTATGAAATTCACTATTTGACATTTTTAACTCCCATAAATTGAGTAAACTTTTGAGATGATGAGGTAGAATTATATTTTTGCTAAAACATTCTTCTGGTAAAACTGTTTTCGGATCGAATTCTCTTAAATTAATCAAAATAAAAAATAATTTCTAATATTTAAAAAAAAAGAGACAAAATTACTTTTCAACTACTTTTAATTTTATTAAAGAAAGACAATAGCTTGCTGATAATTCAGGCAAAGGTATTTTTTTAGACAAGTCTCTTTGGGATAAAAGTGAGTTCATTGATGATGACTTAAAATCGATTAGTTGAATATTCTTATTGGTTGAAGCTAGTTCCTTTTTTACCTTCTTTTAAACATTTGTAAAGTCTTTTATAATATATAAATAAACACTTAAGAGGTTTTTGGAAAAAAATCTTACCTGATTCGAATTGAAAAAACTTATAAATTCCTCGAAAGAAATGGTTTCGTTTTCATTAAGTTTAAATCTTATTTAAACAAAAAAATTAAAATTCAAACTTTGTTTTAAAAAATTTTAAGAGCAATACTTGTGGACTATTTTATTCCAAGTATCATTCGATAAGCAACCACATAATTGGTTAATAACCCATTTAAAGCTTTCTCTAAAAAATATTTTTCTTTAAGTATTTAGGGATATCAATTTTTAAAATTGTTTATCTACTTAGTCAATCTTCCGGTTTTATTTATGTCATTTGATATGAACAGATGCTTAACACCATGATATCCTGTATTAAGTTTCTCATTTATTAAGTCAAGCACCTATTTTAAAATACTTTTATTGTTAGATTCAAAACAATCGCGCCTATTATTTTCTCGATTTCAATAGCATTTCGATATTACCGAAAACCCTTGTTTTGTCATTAAACTATCGAATTCTGTCATTTTATAGTTAGAGTGAAATATTTTTAAAATCGAGACATGTCTTATATATTCGCATTAGTTCTCTTAGTAATTAAAACTAAAAGCTTAAATATAACATGATATTCAATGAAGTAATCGAAAGATCTCAGAAATAATGGTATCTACAAACATTTTTTGACAATTATTAATTTGACAAGCATGTTTAGACAAATTAATTTTCGACAAACAAAGTTTAATTTATGATGTAATTAATTAGATAAAAGTATTTTCGACAAAAAGATATTTTGGTAATATTGCTTGATTTTTTTTTTGCATTTATTTCCTGTTTTTAGGGTTCTAAGTGTTTTATGACAAAAAAAAAATTTCCAGTAGTAATTTTATAGAACTTGATAAATGTTTTTAAGCTTTATATGAACCAGAATAATACTGGTCGAAATGGGTTTTGTCTAAGATAAATTTTTTTTTCCAATTTAAATTTGTCTAAATTTGATTTGTCGAAAATTTAAGAAACATCTCCCGTTTTTAATAAAAACAAACACCTGGGTGTTTTTTTGGGAAATCGGTTTTCGTTTATGGGTTACTAAATATCGAAAAATTGGCCTTTTTTTTGTAGTTTTTAAAACTTATTTCTCAATTTTCATATGTTCTCTTTTTTCGGTGGTTTTTACATAAAAAATAGTTTCATAAGTTAAACACCGGAATGTTTTTTGAGTTTTTGTAATTTTCACCTCCCATGAAATATTTAAATTAGATTCTCTTCATAAAATCATTACTAAACGGTACCCTAGTACACTCCCTTCATTTTTGTTTTGACCCAAAAATACCGAATTACAATGGAAATTTTTTAAACTTTAAAAAAAAAAATAAAACAGAATAAAAAAATTATTAAAAAATAGGTTTTTTTTTAATGAAATTTGGTTACTTTCAGTGAATTCTTGACAAAAATGATATCTACAAATCTACCCAAACCTATAAATATCTAACAAAATTTTGAACAGAATAAATACATTCGTAAAATTTAGTGAAATAAATAATTTTTGTTAAAAAATAATCAAAAATTCGATTTTTATGGGAGTGGTTATTGCAATTTGTATAAAAATTTAACCTCATTTTAAGCCTAGAAATGATTTTTAGAAAATAATTCTAGAATTAATTTTTTTTTGTTTTGACTCTTTTCTACTAACGAGCAATGTTTTGAAAAAAGTTTGAAAGGATAAAAAATATTAAAAGGAAGAAAATTTAATCAATAATAATTAACCATTTTTTTTAACCAAAAAGTCAATATTTTTTGAAAAGAACAACCGATTTTTAATAAATTTTGCACGAATGTAAACAATTATGAAACCAATATTTTCTGGCAGTATCGGTTTTTTATGATTTTTATAAAAAAATTTGAAATAAAAAATGTAACCAAAAAATTATATGACAGATATATTTCTTTGAATCAGGCTATTTCAAATATCTAATTTTTTTTTCAAAGCTAAAAGAATAAAATACGATTGAAATCTTAAAAAAAGAATTATTTCAAAATTTATACTTGATCACTATTTGTATGCATTCTTTCTCCAAGGCTCTTTGATTTAGACTCATCATTATCTTTTATTAAAATTAAAAATTTAAGTTAAAACGTTTGTAATGAAACTTAAAAAATAAATTCTAAAAGACAAAATAAAAAAGCTGACCACCAAAAAACTTTACATTTGGTACTTAGTATAAAAAAAATTAACAAAACAGAAATCCGAATCCGAAAGTTTTTTTGTTTAAAACTTTTTTAAAAATCTTTATCATATTAAAGTTTCTAAAAAAAGGGATTGTTATTTGATTGTTATAAAAAACCGGATGTAAATCGGAAAAAAGGTCTATTAGAATTTTTTTCTTTTTTAAATATTCCTCATGACATATGGAACTACTGGAATCTTTTTACTTTCATTTGCAGTATTTAAAAAGTGGACCTAAAGCTTTTTAGAAATGATACACCCTTCCACGCCCTTTTGATTCTAAAATAGAAGGTCGAATTAATTTTCTTGGAAGACCTCGAAAATTATTCTTAAACAAGAAAAGACTGAAAAAAAGACTAAATATTTATAAATGTTAATTTGAAAATTGTTTACCTAATAAACTAGAGATTAAAATTTTCCTATCATAGCTTTTTGACGCAAAACTTGAAAAGCTATTCTCCATTAAACTATTTTTACCCTCAATGTTTAAGCTACATTTTGGCGAGTATTTTTTTAAAGGATGTGCAACAGCTACTAAATTAGGCAATTTTACTGAATCTGCATAAGTTTTTGCCATTACTTTTTTTAAAATAAAATTGATGAGAGAAATATTTAAATTAAACACCAATTTAAATTAAAATAAATAAAAAAAAGATTCAGTTAACAATGTATGCAAATTTTAGGTTTCCAATTTAAAAAACAAGATTTTTTATTTTGTAAAAAAGAAAAATTTTTCTCTGGTTAAATTTAACTATTGACAAAAAAGAGTATGAAAAAAATAAAGTCTTAAGCATACACAAACAGCAACCATTTTTGCTTTTGTTGGTTTGTGTTCAGCTCAGCTTTTTTTTTCGGGGGAAAAAAAATTTTTTCTTTAAATTTCTTTTATTTTTATTTAAAATAATTAAATTAATTATTAATAAAAAAAAAGACTTTGTTTTTCTTTTTATCCATTTCAATAAATTTTCTTTAGAAATTTTATTAAGAATAATTGAAAAAAAAAGTAACAGTAACCTGGTTGCAAATTGGTAAGGAAACTTTTAGTTTTATAATACTTCTTTTTTTTTAAATGATTTTGTTCGAAAATTCAATTTTATGTTTTTGAAGTAATCATGGTCAAAAGTAATTTGAATTTTGAATGAACAAGTAAAGACAAAAATTTTTTTTTTTTAAATTATAAAAACTTTTCTGTTTTATAAAAATTTTACTTATTTCAATTTTTGAATTATTTAAAATGGAAATTGAAGTTACTGAAAAAGTTCAAAAAGCAAATCTTGTAAGTTTTCCAAAATTAGATCTTTTGTCTTAAACCTTGTTAATCCAATTCGTGCATATTATGTTTCGATAAACTGGCATAAAAATCATCAGCCATATGAATTGGATTAACATGGTTCATTTGAAATTTTATCAAACCAGTGTTTGAGGTATCTTTATCTCCTCCTAGATTGAAAAACCGCTTGATTTGGTGCCTAATTTTAAAAAATACAAATCAAACAGGTAAAATTGAAAAATATATTGATATTATATGAATTTATGGTGTTATTTTATATTTTTAGCTTAGATTTTCAAATAGAATCATGTAAAAGTTGTTGTTTGGACAATAAAATTAAAACATGGATTTTTGATTTATTTGAACGAAATATGAAAAATATGTAAAATTAAAATATTCATTTTTTTCGTTTCGAAATGCAAATTTTACCCTAATTTCTCGTTTATTATTACACGTAATAATAACTAGATTTCTGCTAAAGTTCCAATATACTTCAATAGGAATTATAGCAGAAAGTTATTATTACATGTAATTATGAATGAGAGTTTACGGCAACTTGACCATTTGCTTTTCTTTGAAAAATTTTAAACATTGAATTCTTTTTTTAGTTACGAAAAATCTAAATCTGGATGGAATAAAAAAGAAAAGCTACGAGAGCTATTTGATGAAAGAGCATACTATATTTTAATATACAATTTAGATTCCCCTATTGGGTATTGTCATTTTCGTTTTGACATGGATTTCGACAATGAAGTCATATACTGGTAATTTTGTGTTTTTTAATTTTTTTTTACAGAAGGCAATATTTTAGTATTTACACAATCAATTTTCCTAATAGCACAAAACTAAAAAATAACATAAAACTTGAGGAAACCCATAATCAGGGACGACCAAAAGTTGCGATCGAATTAGAAGAAAACTTGGTTGCTTAAGTCTAAAAAATTTTTTGATGATTATTATTAACTCTTTCGGTGATTTTGTAGCTAATAAGTATCTTGTTATCATCTTAAAGTTCAAAAATCGCAAATTTTGGTCGTCCCTACTCATCATGATTTCCGATATGGCAAACATTTTTTCAATTGGCTTTTTTTTATCTCCAATTTTACTCAAATAAGACCACAGAATGGAAGTTATATTCTAAAAGAATTTCACCAAAAGTCAAGCTTTAATTATCTCTTTACTTAATTTCTGGGTCTAAAATTGTTCTAACAAAAGATCTTTTTTTATCAAAATTTCGGCCTTTTCACATTTTTTTTCACACATTTTTTCAAACCTTTTGTTCCAAAAAATTTAAATTTTAGATTTTTTTTTAATATTTTTTGAAAAAAAGTATAAATTTAGTAGACACACATAGTATAAAAATGTTAGAAGTTTGTCTTACTAGTTTATAGAAAAAAAACAATTTTTATTGATAAAAAAATTGCTTATTGATTCAATAGCAAAATTTAATTAAAACATATTGAGTTAACAGTCTTCGAATTTAGTTAAGGAACTAATTTGATTTGTCGCAAATTGCTTAAGAACAAAATTACCATTCTCTGTCTTTTTTGATTAAAATTTCAAATTAAAATTTGATCAAAAAAAAATCTAATTTCTGAAAAAATTTCCATAAGATTTACTTTTTTTTAAAAGCTTTTTACCCGGACAAAAATAGAACCAAATTACCTTATGAAACTTTCATAAAAATAAATTTTAATTGATTAACACCGGAAATCTTGTATAGTACAACGGTCAAATAAGTTAACGGCACATTATTATATGTTCGTTCGTTACTTTAAAAGTTTTTTAACTGTAATTATCAATATTAATATTTACGATGAAAGCAAATGCTTAGCCTTTTTTTGAAACTAGTACTGTTTAAATTGAAGTGTAACTATTTTTGTTTTTAATATAAAGTTATGAATTACAAATTGAAGATAAATTTAGACGATTTGGTCTTGGTAAATTTATGATGGATATTTTGGAGTGTTTATGTGAAAAGTACTACAATTTATTAAATGAAATTTAAAAATAAAATTTGTAGATTCATATTTTTTAAGTTTAGAATTAGAAAAAGTTATGCTTACAGTATCAAAGTATAATCAGACTGGTCTCAAATTTTTCAAGGAAAAAATGAAGTAAAAAGAATTTAATTTTAAAATAAAACGATTAGAATAAAATTAAAATTATGTACAGATATACATTGGATGAAACAGATTTGAATGATGATGATCCTTCAGTTGACTATGAGATTCTTAGTAAAGTTTTTTGGGAAGATGAAGAAGATTAAAAATTTTTAATTAAGAAAAAGTTAAGCATGTACATTTTTAAAATTTTCAATCAAATATTGGTCAGATTATGAACTAGGATAGAAATTAGTTTTGTAAATCGATTGGTGAAAAATCGATTTGAAATTTTACATAATCGATTTTAGGTTTATTCAATCGATTTACAACACTAATAAAAATTTAAATGTAAAAAAAAATTAAAATTTAGAATTTTATTAATAAATATGACAAAAATATTTGTTGTTTTTTTAAAGAAAAAATAAATAAATGATTGATTTTTCAAAATAATCAATATTTAGTTTAAAAAAAAATTAAAATTAGATGGATTTCTTGAATGGTAAATTTTAATAAATTTTCAAAATTAAAAAAAAAATTAAAATTTTGATAAAAATCAAACTGATTATTAGCTAACTAATTACATTTCATGTCAATTTTGCCTATTTTATAAAATTACATAAAAAAAAATTTACATTAAAAAAAAATTAAGGAAAAAATCTATTGACATTTCATGATTTGAGAAAAAGTGATTTGACTCTCAGACTGCTACTTGATTTTAAGTGTTCGAAAATTTCAGAATTTAACTTAATGCAAAAATAACCAATTTTCTTTACAAATAAAAAGCTTCTTGGCAAAAAAAGAGAATTTGCGCAGAATTTTTTCAATGAGAATTTACATCCATTTATGTATAATTTATTCAAAAAAATTGTTCCGAATATTCAATTTAGAATTCCGTTTTTAATTGTTTATTTTATTTTTAAAAAAATATGTGCACAGTAGACTAAAAATTTATTAACAAACCGCCGATGGGTTCAATGAGTATGTTAGCTCTTCGTTTATACATGTTGCCAATTCTTTTGCCTAAAAAAAAATATATTAATTCTATTTGAATTAAAACTCAAAGTTTAATTTATTAATTTTTTTTTAATTTAAAATAATAATGTTAGATTTTTAATATTTGATTAAACACCGCTTGATATATAAGTTTTAAAAAAAAATTCAAGAATCAACATAAGATAAAATGGTTTAAATATTCACATACATGGTATTCTGAATTAGCAAAAGTACTACCATATTTACTCAAAATTAAAAATAGACCGGTAAAATTTAAAAATATTCTTCTAATCGAGTGATTTTTTTTTTCAAAAAATAACATAAATATAAGAAAAAAATTTAATTTTCTAATACAAAAACAATTGAAAAATAATTCAAATTATTTTTAATTTCGAGTAAATAGGGTAATTTTAGATAAAAAGCAATAGATCGATTGGTTGAGTCCTTTAGTAAAGTTATGTGATTTATGCAATGTATTAAATATCAAGCGATGTTTTTAAAATATTTCTAGATTAATTTTTTTTTAAATATTTTCGTAAGCTTTAATTTTTTGTATTGGTTATCAAATTTTAGCTTGTATAAAAGTGTCAAAATTTACGTTTCAAATACATAAATATTTTTTAGGATTTTTTTCAAATGATTTTTCATAGACTTCGACTTTGTCAAGTCTTATCTTTACTCAAAAATTTTATTTAAATAAAATAATTTTGAACAATTTAATTTATTTGAAAAAAAAGATTAAATTACCTTTCGATTTTCTTCATTCAAATTTTCCTCCTCTTCTTTAGTTATATTTGCCAAGACTTCGTTTTCTTGTTTGTGTTTGCTTGCCAAACGTTTTCTTTCATCTATGAATCGTTTCATATTATTGGAATTTAGTTCTCTTAATCGTCTATCTCTGTCTTGTTTATTACGGAAATTTTTATCTGATAGTAATCGTTTGCTATCCTCTACACTTTGTCTTGCTTGATTAGCCTTTAATTGTTCAGTTCCTCTTTAATTACAAAATTTATTGTTAAATACTTAAACTAATTTTTGATTTTGAATATTGATTAAGTACTTTTTTTGTTTAGCTTCAATGTCCTTTTTTCGTTGTTTTTGACATTCTTGTAACAATTGAACCAATTGGACACATTGTTGCTCAACATGTTCATTATTCAACTGTTTTTCTTCGTTTTGTTGTCTTTCTATTAAATTTGCCCAAAGACGACTTTGCTCTTGAACCATATCTTTCATCTGATGAAAAAAATTAATTAATAAAAAAAGTTAAAATCTCAATAATTTTCTATAAAATTTATGAGACAATTTCTAACAAAAAGCTTTGAGATCTTTTCTAAAGTAAATGTTCATGAGCATATCTTTCACAATTTATGTTTACAATATTTTGGAAATTAACATTTAAATTTCTATGAACATGGTATCGATTTGTAGGAAAAAGTTTAAGGTTTAATGAGTCATCAATAAAAAGATTGTTTCATTATTTAAATGCTTTTTATGTTTTATTTTATAAATCAGAGATAATGCTTAATAATAAAGGGAAATTCGGCCGTAAAAAAAGCAGTTAAAAAATTTTATTTTTAGACTCATAACTTACTTAGCTTTCTTACCTTTATAATAATAAATTGATAAGTTTTAATTTTTTTAATGAAAAAGACTTAACTTAAAATAAATAACCAAGTAAAAAAATCCTTTTTTTCATAATCCTCTGATTGTATTTTAATCTTAAAGAAGAAATTTTTTAAAGATATCAAAAAAATCGCGATATCAAAAAATGTGATCCTGTGAGATAATTTCAAAAAATAGAAATCATTTAATTTTTTTTATATAATATTTGAATTACGAAAGTTAAATATTTATTAATACTCACTTTAGTTTTAAATGTATTTTCTGTATCATTTTTATTTTTAGTATCAGTAGTGCATTTACCATTCGAATTTAAATTGTTTATATTATTTGAGCCGATCGAATTCGATTTTTCATAATTTGCAGTCATTTTATCAATAACAGCACTATGCTGTTTTTGCATTAATGCTCTGTCCTTATTGTGTTTCTTTTTTAAATTTTCTTTTTCTTTGGCTTGTTTTTTGAGCAATTTTTGAAAGCCTTTTGTATTTTTCAACGATTCACGTGTAATCTTTTCAATCGCTGCGTCCTCCTTGTCATTTCCATTAGTTATTTTTTTACCGCCTTCAGCTCCCAATTGAGTCGAACTTGAATTTGAATTGCCTAATTTAGATGACTTTTTCTCGATAGGAACAACACTAATATCTTTTTCATCTATTCCAAGTTTTTCTCTCAACTGTTTCAGACGTTTTTCTTCTTTAGTTAAAAATTCTTTCGGATTGTTTAACGCGTCGACAAAATCACCAAGACCATCAGGAACATATGTTTTCAAAACTATGTGACAAAATAAAGTAGGAAGTGATAAAGGAAAATTTCCTTCGGTTCTAAGCGATATATGTCTATAACCAGCTTGAAGACCATCAAGTGGTAAAACTCTTTGACCGATGAGTTTACCAGTTTCTTCGAAAACACCAATTCGAATACAAGCTAAATCAGGCAGGATAATTTTACGAAAAACAAAAGGATCTTCATTATAGTATGGATTGAGACCGTTATTTGGAACTGTTTTAGTGCGAAATTCACGTCGAATAGTATCAGTTGGAAGGCCATACATATCGACTTCAACATATGTACCGATTCGTTTTTCAGATAGAAATTGACCTGATATTACTCTAATGGAACAATAAGCTGCAATCACACCATCGACTGGTGACTCGGAAAATGGATCGAAATATTTGTCGGATCGTCGCAGAAAATCCGGTTTAAGCAAAAAACCGCTATTCCCATTATATTCAAATTTACCCATGTTTAATTGCATACCTAAATCAGGAGTTTGAAAATTTAAAGAAACCATTTGGCAACCAGTGTTCCAGAATATCTTTTTTTTTTATTATTTATTTAGACTAAAATTTTATTATTTATTTTTAATTTAGACTTTAAATTACTTGAGGCATATAATTGCTGGAATCTACTCGACCACCTCTTGGATAAATACGACTCATTTGCCGCGTATTGTAGCTGAATAATTTAAATCAATTTTAAAAAAATTATTTCAAAAATTTAATTTTAGAAAAAATGTTTATAATCGAGAAAGAATTATTCTTCGAATTTTTATTGGCTTAGAAGTTGTTTTAATTTTTTTCTTAATTCCAGAATCCTGATCTTAAATGAGAACAATTCATAAGGCCCTATCGACTAAATTATCATTTAAGAATTTTCAAAAATTTATTAAGATTTCTAAAACAGAAAACTTAATTGACGCTAGATATAAATTAGATTCTTTCACTACAAAACTGAAATGAGTTATCGAAAACACGGACAGAAACAAACAATGTTCGAACATTGTTGGAAAACATGTTTGAAAATGTTCGAACACACCGTTAACTTATTTTAGCTTTTTACTTTACTAAAACTCAATCAGCACTACTTGCTTTCTGATCATATCTGGATTACATAGAATCGAATTTAAGATTTTAATAAATTTTTTTCTTGTGAAAATAATTTTGTGTTTTTAGATTGTGAAAAAAATTATAATATTTATATGGTTCAATTTTTGATGTGCCATTAAATTATAAAACTTGTGCAATTACATAAGGCCCATACTAATCCAGATATTAGATTACCCTTAAATGGTGATTTAAAAAGCTTCTTTTTCCTTTATGTTATTTTTTTGGATCTACCCGGTTATCTAAACAAATATTCACCTTAAATTTTTTTCAAAAATTTGTCGAGGTTGATGATTGGTTTCTATTACCGTAAATTCTCGTTAATTAAGATGATTTTTAATATAGTCCGTGTTCTTGAGACTATCCTTTCCATGTTAAAACTTTTTCGATTTTTGATTCCAAATCAAAAAAATAATTATTTTTAATCCCGCGTTTTAGTCCGGTATTAAAATTCAATTTTTAATACGGGTACGCATATGACGTATACATGAAAAATACACTAATTAAGTTGTTTGTAGCTTAAATCTTCTGGTAAAACGAGTTTATAAAGCTTAAAAAATATTTAATCAAAATTTAAAACAAACTATTCTTATTATTTTTTTCTCATGCCTATGAAATTCTATGTTAATTTCTTATAATTATTTCGATAGATTATGACTTTAAATTAGGAGTTAGCTAAAACACGTACTTAGAAAAAATAACAGAAAAAATGTACTTACTTGACAAATTCAATGGCATCAGATCTTAAATGACCTAAAGCAACATTTTCATTAAACGAAGACATGTGATAATGTAAATCTTTCTTTTTAGAGTGTTCGAATCCTTGAAATTTAACCGGTTGTGCATAATTAACAATACTAGATAATAACGGATGAATATTAGTAGTCGCTCCAGTATATTGATACTGATTCAACAAGGCTCTTTCTTCTTCCTCACTTAACTGACCATTTGCAGTTCCTTTTTTCATTATTAAATTAAATGGTGCTTTTTTTGTCTCTTCTGAATCAGCATTCAATTCGGGATGTGCCTCTTCAACCATAGGTCTCAAAGCTTTAGAATTATCATCAATTTCTTCACCCTCTACTGCATTTTGATCCTCATTTACTTCGTTTATATCGATTAATTTACCAGCATTTAATAATTCCAATTGTCTCTTTTCGACGTCCGGTTTAAGTCGTTTATTTTTTATGAGTATTTTTCTTTTGAACATATTGGGCGATGGTAATGTATAGCCTGGTTCAATTGGATAACCTTCTATTGGCTTTGACAAAAGTAATGGTCCTAATAGACGTTCACAATGTCGCGCTAGACGTTCTTGCTGTTTTTTGCTACAATGATTTTCAAAGGAAAGTATCACCGGAAAATCACTAGTAACAAATGCTGTTTCAGCAATCGCCTCAATAACATCTTTAAATAGAATATCTGTACATAATGCCATACCGTGTGTAATTATAGGCTCTTGATCTTCTTGACCATCCCAACAATCAAGTTCTATACAACGACAACCAGCTAGTAGAACACGTCGATACATTTCCACCGATGATTTGCCACCAAATTGACGACCTGTTAAATATGTATTATGGGAAGAATTTATGAAATAGTGACACAATGGCTGGTCCATGTCTTGATAAACGTCTAATCGATCGAGAAATACGGGCGCATTATCGTCCGACATTAAAAAATTATAAAAACCAGTTATACTAAGTTGTTCTTTTTCTCTATGTTCAGTGTTTGATTCGTATAAATTTATAAGTCGTAGAATACTGTTTCGGTCATAATATGGAAATATAATTTCATTTAAACGAGGATCACGTTGAAACTATTAGAAATAATATATTAAATCTTTAATTCACAATATTTTTCTAATTCTTTAACTACCAAAGTTCTTATGATACTTACCGGTGAAAAGTAAAAAAATATCGATTAACAAACTAATTGATTAAAATTTTATGCTTAAAAACTATATAAGAATCTGAGAAGTGATCGTGAAATAAAAGGCTAATTAAAAACGGATGATCGAACGGAAATTTGTGATTCTGGGACTAAAATTTCTTTTTTTCTTAACTTATCTGATTGTTTATAAAACTTTCAATATATAAAATCTTTCCTAAATCGTTTCTCGCGAATTAACGGCGGAGCCGTATCCGTACCGTACAAAAAAAAATTTTTTTTTTTTGATTTTTTTTAATTTTTGAAATAAAAATTTTTGAGATCGGCGACCGTACCGTACCAAAAAAATTTTTTTCTGATTTTTTTTAATTTTTATTAATTAAAAAAAAAAAAATTTTTTTGGTACGGTACGGTCGCCGATCTCAAAAATTTTTATTTCAAAAATTAAAAAAAATCAAAAAAAAAAATTTTTTTTTGTACGGTACGGATACGGCTCCGCCGTTAATTCGCGAAAAAAAATCAGATAAGCTCTAAAATAGTATACCAACCTACAAGCTAATATAAAAATATTTCCTCTTGGATTCTTCCAAGGGGAAATATTTTTATATTATGAAATCTACCTAGATTTAGAAAGATTAAATGTAGATGAAATCACTTATATGATATATGTTATGGTAAAGTCGAATGGTTAGCAAATCTAGTCCGAGAACCGACTAAAAGGTACTAGCTCAAATATCCCGAAACCAAAAAAAAATATTCTAGTAAAAATACTACTAGTTTTAACTTTAAACTTCTAATAAAATCAATTTTCGAGGAACTATGGTAGTAAATATTCCAATAATAGTTAACTAAAATTTACATCATTAGCGAATTCGATTAGTTGAGGTACCGTCAAATATGTTTGTCCTTTGGAGCTTAAAAAAAAAAAACAATTAAAACAAATTATTTTTGAATGTTTGAAAATAAATTCTCTTTAAATTTATTTTTAGAATTTTTTTGCTGATTAATTTTAGACTTCCTGATTTTAAGGAAGTCTTTTTTGTTATTAATCATCAGAGCATTTTGATTTGTGATAATTTTAAGACACTAAAATAGCATTTCATAATTTTAATCTTGAAATTAAAAAGTATGAAATAAAGAGTTTTAAAATTATCAATTTTAAAATGATTCACTATGAAAAGTCGTCTTTGACTCTTGTAGACCCAGAGTTTTTTTTTCAAACGCAACCCGGCCATTTTCGGTCCGGTTTTCGGCTTACAATAGTTTAAAAAAAAGGCAACTTATTTCAAAATTTTTAAAGCTTATTAATATAATTTTATAATTTTAAAATCTTGTTTTAAAAGCTTCTATAAAAAAAGAGAAAAACTTACATTTCAACTAAATTCAAAGCAAAAAAAATTTAAATAAAAAAATTAAGCTATGACAAAAAAAAAAGGAAATAATACTTACAGATCCCTAAATAGATCTTCTATATCTGTTCTTGGACAAATTTTATGATATAATTCAATAAATTTTTCAAATGTAAAATCATCTACATTAATTGCGTCATTCTAAATAAAAATATAAAAAATTTTCTTTTAATTTTTTTTTTGGTTGATTTCGAATGAAAACATACTTTTCCGGATTGAAAGCCGAGCTCTTTTAAGCATTGGAATATGATTCTTTCATTTTTTCCCGACGCGAATGTTCGAGTTATACTCCTTACTGGTATTTTTTTTTCGCTGTTCAACTGCAATCGAATTTTCATCCAACTTGAAAAAAGAACAAAAAAAAAACATTATTTTAGACTTATTTTTAAAACGATTTAAAAACAAAAAAGCCCCACTGTTTGATAAGACTAGACATGGGACAAAGATTCTTTGATTTATGATTAAAACATATTTTTTGTAGTGATTCAATCCATTCTCGTGTGCCTTTATCACTTGATCCAGTTATTACCAAATTTGTAATATTTACTAAATCTGGACCACTTGATATTATAATTGTACGTTGGTCAATATTCCCCCAACCATTGGTCAATGCTTTATCGGAAAGTTTATTTAATAAGTTTTGATCGTTTGGTTGACGGCCAGTTCGAACATCACATACGTGAGTCAATTCTAAAACTTGGCCATCCTAAAAAAAATATAATACAATTTAAATCTCAAAAAAATATTTATGATCTAAGACTCGTGAAGCATTAAATTCTATTATTGAACAGTGCATTTTAGGTTGATGAGCCTACCTACAGGGGACTTAAATTCCCAAAAATTGGTTGGACCCGAAGGAACTTTTGTGAACTCTATATCATTTATAAACTAAAGAAAATTGTATTCCTTTGATAGATTAGCAAATTTGATGGCTCCTTAAAAGTCTCTGGTTTTTATCCAATTTAGATTTTTTTTCTATCTTTTACTATATTGATCTGAGATTTAATATATTTGCCTTTTTTTTTTATTCGATGATATAAAATATATTATTAAAAGAATTAAATAATAAACTTTTATTATTGATTAATTATTGACTTAAAAGGAGACGGGTATGTTTAGGATGCTAATCAACTAAGTATTTTAATTCGCATCTTATGAAGTGTCCTAATGAACGTTCATGGAGTCCTGAAAGAAAATTTTAACCCTTTTTCCCGAATTTTTACGAAATTTTGTGAATTCAAGATTCTTATGAACGGTACACCAGTATGTTGGAATAAAAAAAACGAATTTTGTCGAAAAAATTGAAAATTAATAAAAAAAAAATTACAAACTGAAAAAGGAAAATTTTGATACCGGGATTTGCTTTTGATCGTTTTTAATTATCTAATTTCTAAATTACACCTGGGTGCCTTTTTTCTTGGGAGTGTTCTTTTTTCACTTATCCATTTTTTTCGACTTTTATTTTTTAGAAATTTGAGAATTTGCAAGGTTATAATCTAACTTAATTGAATTAGAAATTGATTACTATAAATAGACGTAGTCGATTAACTTTTTGAAAAGCAATATGTCATTTGTGTAGTGTCCATAGTAAAGGAGTTAACTTTTTTTTTAGTTTTTTTGAATTTTCATCTCAGATAATATAAATATTTTGACAAATGGTATCCATGAATTGTAGATAAGCGTATTAGTTATAATTAAAAATCATTAAGATAGGTGCAGAGAGAAATTTCTTTTATGATTTGTAGCACTATAAAAAAATATGTCATTCGGAACTTGTTTTCGTGATATTCCTAAATAATTTTTACAATTGTAAAAAAACTCGAGAAAAGTCAGTTAGATTAGGTTATAAAAATATATTTGAAAAAAATTTCGGTTTAGAAATAACTTCAGGATTCAATCAAACAACATGACTTGATCAATAGGACTTACTTTTCCATCTGGTTGCCAATAAAGAAAAAAACCGTACTCATCGATTCGAAATAGAACATTTTCTTCAAGGAGTCCAGTTTCCTAAATCAATTAAACAATTAAAATAATCTAATTTTTTCGTATATAAATTTTTTTTTACTTCTTCCCAACGATCAAACAATTCACCTTTGAGCAATCGATTAGGCACATTAGGGCGCCAATTGAACTCATATGGTTTTGACATTATTCGAACACGAAAAAAAAAAAGAGAAAAAAAATTCACAGGCTACTAATTCAAATGATACATTTAGACTTATTTGTCTTTTTTTTCTTTATATTTTAATTTTAGCTATTTATTATAAGTCCTAAATTTTGATTCGTTTTAATTAATAAAATTAGTATTAAATTAAAATTATTTTACAAAATTTTGATTTTCAAATTCTTTTTAAATTTTATTTTAATTATTTTTTTTGTGTTGCAAATTATGCTACTTGCAATAATTATTAATCATTAAATTAGATAAAAAATAAAACGAAAGAGAGAAGAAAAATAAAATACAGTTTATTCAAATAAACAAAATCTCCTTTTTGTTGTTAGTGTTGTTGTTCTCTATTCGTTTTGTTTTATTTTATTTTTTTTAATTCACCAACTTATTTATTTACAAATAAAATTATTATAATTAAGATTGATTTTTATTTGATTAAATTTATCTAAAATTAAAAATTCAAATATTTACTTTTGAAATTACAAGCTAACAAATACTTAGGGTAGTCTCTATTTATGGGCGCTAAACAGAAGAAATAAAATTTGACTTAAAAAAATTTTTTAAAAAATTAAATTTCACTTAAAATCGGGAGATGCGGAAAAAAATATAATAATATTATGAATATTATTAGTAATAATAATGATATTGATTTTTAAGAGAAATATAAAAATAAATAATTATAGAAATAAAATTGAAATATATATATATTTATTAGAAAGCATCGCAGTATACAGTAAAATGCACATATAGATCTCAATCTGACAAGTTTTTTTTTTCAGAAGTTAAAGTTGAATGCATGCAAGTAAATTAAAAGAGTTCTTTTTTTGTTGTTGTTGTTTCTTTCAAATTATGTTCGTTTATATTGATTAGCATACAAACAAACAACAATATTTCAAGGCACATCAATAATTATTGATTATAATAATTTTTATTAATAAAAATAAAAAAAGATAAGATAAGTTTTAAATAGATTTTTGAACAGTGAAAAAACAAAAATTATAATTTCTGAGAAAAATTGAAATTTAGAAATAAAGCACTATTTTTCTTCTTCTTTTTATTCGCTTCTTCTTGTTCTAATCTAAATTAATTTATTTCAAGAAAAATTAAAAAAAAAAAAGAAGAAAAATAAGGAAAATTCGTATGTGATCATAATTTATTATTTCAATAGATGTTTTTAGTACTGTTTGGCTTCTGATACCATTTAATAATTTAAAAAAGAAAATAACAAAAAAAACAATTTACATTTCCGTATTGAGTATATATTTAAAAGAAAAAACACACGCTTTTTTAATTAAATTAATCTAATACTTATTTGTATAGACCGGTAGAGCTACTTGAGTAAAATAAAAAACAATCATTTTAAATTGAGTTCCTTGAAAATTAAAAAAAAATATTTTTTGGTAGGGGTACGTCGTTAATTCGTGAGAAATGCAGTATGTTGTTTTTCTTTGGGAAGAATGTTAACATTTTCCTTCAAGATTATAAATTTTGCTAACTCACCACCACTATTGAAATCAAAAATGAGACTAGAAGCCTAAAATATGATTTAAGAAATAAAGATCAAATAATTGGATGTGATGATGTTTAACAACATCAACAAGATTTTTGATAAATTAAATTTGAATTTAAAAAGTTTTGTTTTTTGAAATACATAAATTTTTAAACACTTTTTTTATGAACAAAAACATTTTTAAAAAATTAATTTTTTTGATTTTATGAATAAATGAAGTCTAGCAATAGATAAGAACACTATCGTGTTGATTAACCTTGAAACTTGAGTATGTTGTTTTTTCTGAATGTTCTCTGTTATGTATTTTTTATGAGCTTAAAAACCTTACACCTATCTAATATACTCAACATATCATCTATTTCTACATCATTTAGTATTTCGATAATGTCCGTTATAAAGTCTTCATCCTGATTTAAAAAAAATCAGAATATCTTTGACTGGTGGTGGTACAATTTTCAAAAATTTCGATTTTATACTGGTCCTTCTATCGAGTGATAAGAATTGCTTATAAGTCTTTCGAAGAACTCAACTCTTATTCTATATATTTTATTTATCGTACCAGTAAGATTCATCGTTAATCTTAGGTTACTCATTTTGCATGTCTTTGAGATATTAGAAATTGATCTAATCATTTTGTTTTCAAAGCGGAAGATAGAAATATAAATATTTTTTTGTTTGATTATTTTATTTTTTGGAAAATAAGCTTAGATCCCTTCATTTAAATTTTTATTGAAATGTACTGATTAGAACGAGCTAGTTAATTAAATTAGAAATTTTTTCTTTGAAAAAAGCTCATATTTTTTTTACTCCAAATAAACTTAAATCAAAATAAAAAAATTCGATTAATCTAATTTAGACAGCAAATAATTTGGTTTAAAAAATCAATTCTTAAAAACCAATTTAAATCTTATAAAATTTGTAATCTGAATTGAATTTAGACACTCATATTTCAGAAATCGGCTCATTTCAGTCAAAGTCTATTTAATATTTTCTAACTAAGCTGAATAATTCATTGCGTAAATAATAGCTTAGATCTTTGTTGTTGTTTTATTTTAGGAATCTATTGATAAATAAAATTTGCCATAAATTAAACACTTAGTCTCTTTGTGGGGTGTTTAAAACGAATGCCCTCATTTAGTGTTTTCTATTCTCTCATGATGTCCATTTTTAGAAAAAGTAATAAAAGGATATTTCAAAAGAAAGTGTTGGTTTTTTAAAAGTAATTTTACAAAGTACTATACTCATTAATCCTTGAAATTTTTCCTTGAATTTGAACATAAGGTCGAACATAATTTTTTTAAGCCCTGAGGCACTATCCTGGTCCTTAATATGTTCCGAAAATGAATGTCAATGAAGGACAAGGTCTTATTCTTATTCAAATTTTAAAAATAATTAATGGTGTAGAGTTAGTGCAACAACTGAATTAAAAAAAAGTAATTATATACCGTATACACTTAAAAATAAACCACTTGAAAATTTACTTTGTGCTAGATAATTAGTATATGAAGATGAGTACAACACTTGATTTGAAAAAAAGGCGTGAGCGTTCCCATAAAAGTTAGTTAAATTTTTGATATTTATTATTGAGACTGCCAAAAATCTGGTTATCACAACCAAAAAATCGGTTTTTACACATGAAAAAAATTTCCTGAACAAAACTACGAAAAATTATTTAAAAAAAAGTTTAATTGAAAAAACACACCAAAATGACCAGTTTTATATTTATTCGAATTCCCAAAAAATTTTGGTTGTGAACTCCTGAATTTTGTGTAATTTTATACTTTTTTTGTTGATTTTTTATATAATTGATAACTAACTATGATATCTTTAAGCTTTCTTCATGCTAATTTTTACGTTCATATCACTCTGTCAGGAAATAAATGTGATATAAAGAAATTGTGATTTAAATAAACTCATTGAAAAGCATTACATAGAGTTAGATGAGAAGAAATCAGATTTTCATTTTTTCGTGAATTAACTTAATTGTGATTTATATATGACGTGATATAAATGATCAGTCACTCTAACTTTTCTAAAAAAAAAATCAAAACAGAATGCATGATAAGGTTCTAAATATAATTATTGTTAATACATTGGAGATATGTGTTGATTGAGACTGAATTTAAAATCAAAGACTACCATGCTTTGCAAAAAACACTTTTGTTTTATAAAGTGTCATTTATAAATTTAGTAAAGTGAAAAAATGACGAATGTAACAATAAAGAAATTATAGTTAGTTATAAATGATAGAAAATATCATCAAAAAAAATTTTAAAAAAAGTTCAATGCACACAAAATTCAGGAATTCACTTCCAAAAAAAAAAATTTGGACGTTGTGTGTGAAACCGTTTTTTTTGGTTGTGATAACCAGATGTTTTGCTGTCATGAAGCTAGACCCTTTATTATTTATTTCTGCGTAAATAATAAAATTTATTAGAGTTAGAATTTTTATTAAAAAAATGAATTTTTTTTTTTGCTGAAAAAAAAATCAAAAATATATCACAAATATGGCAAATTTTAGTTTTAAAATAGGTAACGAAAAAATTGCAACTTTCTCTAACCTCTGACGGCTTGCCCTAGAGTGCTCAAAGCAATTTTTTTCATTAAAATAGAAATAAATCGAAAATAAAAAGCTAAAGAATTCGGTTTATTATTCTAATTCTCAGATAAAGTTCTCGAAAAAATTATATTTATTTGATAGCCTTTAGGCTTAATGATTGAGCCAGGGACCCTATCAACCATATATTTTCCTGATATAAAAATGAAGAAATTAGTTTAGAAAATTCTTATCGATCTAAAATTTTTAAATTAATTTTTTCCCCCCAAAAAAAAACAAATGGAAAAAATATACTTTTAATGTTTAGACAAAAGCCATGTTTTACTGTGTTTTTTTTTGTTGTGTTCAATTTAAATATTTTCACTCAAAAAATTTTTTTCATTTTTTTATTTAAAAAAAATAAAAAATGATTAAGATTGATTTAATTTTTCTTTTGTTTTACTCAGTTACGTCTAATTGTTTGTTTTGTCATAAAATATTCTTAAATTCCTTTTTCGAAATCTGAACCCTCATAAAAACAAGAAATTGCTATTAAAATCTTTAAGGGAATTACGGAAGTGTTTTCAGCCTTTAAAGTGATAAAAGAGTCTTTCTTTTATGATCAAAAAAGTAAATTTATAATAAAAATTTTCGGTTGTGTATTCTTTGTAGTCGGTGGGGCTTGACCCGAAGTTGGGATTGGAAGGCACGTGTTTATTTGCATTTTCAAGGGATTTTTTTGCTCCAACATAGCGACCGTAAAAATCAAAAAAACTTGTTTCATGAAATGTTGTGGACCTAGAAAAACTTTAAAGTCTCCTTATGTACTGTTTTCAATTCTTTCCATGTATTATATGTTTACAGTCTGCATGATAAGTGATTGATAAAATTTTGAAAACCAAAAGGTCCCAACTCTCTCCTGATTTTCATCTATTTACGGGAAAAAAATTACTGAAATTAAATTTTTTATTACTAACATAGTTAAGGCAGAAAACGAAAGCCCCAAAAAAAATCTTAAATTTTTACTATAAATAGAAAATGTTCGTTAATCTTTGTTAAATTTCCTAATTTTGCAGTTCTTTAGGCATAAGTAAAATTTATTCATCATAAAATACTTTAAAAAATGGAGCTTTTATTTCTTAATATTTCCTATGATTTTTCGCTTGAAAAAAAAATTTTAAACTGTAGTCAATTAAATTTTTAAATTATAGTAATTACTAAAAATGTCATTAATTAACTATTTGATTCTTTAAATTTCTAAGGTTATTTTAAGTTATATTAAAATTTTAATTTTGTTTAAATCCCAATGATCAATAATTCATAAAAAAATAATGTTTCTTCAAATATCAAGGGACCTTTTTTTATTTTCCTTCTAATGAATTAGGAATTGAGAAATTTCAGAAATCCTTTTCTTTTTTTTTAAATCCAAATTGATTTTTTATTCTTGAGATTGTTAATGTCACGGAAATTTTTTTTTCTTTTACAAAATCAAACTCACAAAATTTAATTTTACTTTCATTAATTTGAAAAAAAAATCTTTGCGTGTAATTAAAAAAAAATAGTTTCGTGTTGAACTGAATCAATAAATCTAGGCTTTAATCGTTAAAAACTAAAAACTAGTTTTTTTAATCTAACTTATTGTTGCACCCTTTTATTCTGGGTTTATATTAAAGGTGCAAGTTTAATCTAATTTTTTAAACAAAATTTCAATAGACAATACTAAGAATAATAAATAAACTAGTGATCCGATAAAATAATCAAAAACTCATTTATTTATTATTTTAAATCAATCATTCGTAATTAAGACGAATCATCGCTACTAATGGATTATTATAATTATTATTGGAAAATAGATAAATATCCAAACTAGTTTTAAAGGGAATTGTTCAAAAATTCAAAGATAAATATTAAACCTTTCGATATCTAGTTTAGTAAACAAATTTTTTTTTTCTTTATCTAACGAGATATTATTCGTACACAAAGTAATTTAGTAACTTCTGAACAACTTGATTTAGATTTGAAATTATTTCAAATAATTTTTTCCGAATATTTTGATTTTTGACATAAAATAAAAAAATCTAATTAAATTTTTATTTTGTCGTAAAATCAAGCTAATTTAAAAAGAAAAATTGACTAAAAAATCTGAATTTCAAATTTTTCTTTTTCAAAAAAAAGAAAAAATATTCCCAAGAAACTGGAAGGAAATAGAAAAAATAACAAAATAAAAATAGAGTGCAACAAAATTGTTCCAAGACAAAATTGAAAATTATCAAATAATTATTTCTTTTTTAACTATGAAAACTATGAGGTATCAAATTAAATTTATCTTTTTATAAAATTGAAAAAAATTGAAGTCCTAAACAACGCATAGATTTGGCAGAACTTACTGAAATTATTTGTCTGTTAATTACAAGTCTTTTTTTAACAACAACAAAAAACCATAACTTTAAGTTTTTTTATGTAAAATCTTTGATTACTCAAAATAAAAATTTAATTTTATTTGAAGCTAATTTTCGTGTGTTAGAATCGATTAAATGTATAAATAGGATCATTATCTTCTTGGTGAATATATAAAAGTTTATCTAAAAGAAAATAAATTTACTTAATAAAAATTTTGAATTTTCATGTCGTTCTTTCACGTTGTATTTTTGTTTATTATAAAAAATTTATTTCGTTTTTTTTTATTTTTAAAATATTTTTTTTATACGAAAAGTAAAAATGATTTATTTACTTATTTTTTCGATAAAGATTAAAAACCTTTTAATGCACCTATGATATTAAGATTTATAATACTTTAACTGAAATTTAGCTTAATCATATTACATAGTATAAAGACAACTTTATTTAATCATCAATTCAGAATATATCTTGAAATTTTATTTTAGGAAAAATTTAAAAAAGAACAAACATCTAGAATTTTTACCAAGATTTTGAGATTTATTTCTATCATGCTTCAGAAGTTCTTCAAATTAACGGTTGTCTCGTAAGACATCATGCGAGATTAAAAATCGAAATTATTGAATTTTTTTCTGAATACTTAAACATACGGTCGGGTAAACTAAAATTGTCTCAAAAAATCAAGTTAAGTATTTCGTACTGTACCGGTACGAAACCTTACACGTATCGAACCGTAGCGTCTCATAAATTTTTGATAAAAATTTAATGAAATGAAATAAGTTAGAATAGTTCGAAAATTAATTTTAGATAACGGCTTAAAAAAATTTTAGGAATCTAAATCTTAAATTTTATTCAAAAAAATCTTTTCCCGTAAATTTTGAAAATAGTATTTTTATTTAGAACTTTTCTAACTTTTAGTTAATAATGAAAAAAAATATCCAAAAATTTATCTGTTTACAAACCATGACTCCAGCAAAAATGAAACTTTTGTTAGGTCCAGCATGAAGTTAATACCCGGTAAAACAGTACAATCCAAAACAAAAACAAACCGAAACAGAAGCATTTTGAAATGGTTTTGTGTCGGTTTTGTGTATGCTTTGTTTAAACATTGTTTATGTTTTCGTTAATTTTGTTCAGGATTGTACTGTAAAACCAAAAATTTTAATGTTTTTCAAATATTTCTAAAAGTATTTTAGACACTGGGAATAAATTTCTATGCGTTGCACCATGGCTTTAACTAAGGTGTAATTTGTGCTTGCTTTCAAATGTAACATCTTGGTGTTTTATTCGTAAATTATTACGTAGATGGTCTCAAAGGTAAATAATTAAATACAGTGCTGCTAAAAAAAAAAAACTTTGAAGATAAAAATATGTTAAAAATTTTTTTTTACTAAAAAAAACTGTTAAGATTTCTGTAAAATTCAATCCCTTTTTTCTAAAAAAAAATTAATCGTGTTCCGGTCTAAAAATTATTTTCAATATTTATCTCCAAAGCTTTTTTTCCCGAAAAAATTTTTGGAAATTTTTTTTTTCCCAAATTTTACGCAAATTATCGGTAATTAGCCATAAATGCCGATATTGAACCAAAAATTACGATTTTTGGATTACCGTTTTATGTAAGGATAGTTTTTTAATTTATTTACAATGACGCAATTTTGGATACTGTTCAAGCCTTAGATCGGAAATATTAAATTCGAACCAAATTTAGTAATTATTTTTGCTAAATGTTAAACGCCAAAAATTAAAAATTTTTTAAATACTTTGACGATTTAAGGTCTGAAGCTGCACTTAACCTAAAATTCTGACAAAAAATATCGCATGAAATATTATAAATCTGTACTTATAATTCAGCAAGATAATCCAGTATCTTAATTAAAAATCTCATTCCATAAAAAAATATTCTATCAGGATTTTTAGTGAATTTTCTTTATTACACAACTATTATTATGTTCTTGATTAGAAATCTATACTCAATGCTTGAGGCTTAAAAACAAAACTTAAAATAAATATTCAAGTTTAATTAGTATATATGAACCAAAAAATATTTACTTGAGAAAAATGAGAAAAACATATTATTTTTCTCAGTAAAAAAAAAAGCCTTTTTACTAAAGCTTCATTATCAGAGTAAATCGCTCATAACCAAATTACTTGTTTAAATTTAAGTTTAAAAAAATATAAAACCATACATTTATGGATCTTAAAGACGTAGTTTATAACATTTGAAAACGAAATTGTAATTCAACATCTAATTTATTAAAAAGATTAGTATGTTGATGTAAATAATAAACGGGTATACTTGACTTACAACCATTCCTAAACAAATTAAAGTAAAACCTAAAGCTAAATCGAGAAAAATGTATATTGTTCTATTATACTAAACAAAACCAAGTTGAATGATATAAATTTCTTGATAGAGAAAAATTTATCTAGTCTTATATTAACAATATTATTGATTTTAAAAATAATTAATCTAGTTTTTCTTAATGAAAATGTGAAGCAAAGTTTTTTCTTTTTTGTTATAAGTGTATTATTTGCATAATTTGAGCATTATTGCTTAGAGCAAGTTATCCATTTAGATGATTGACTTCTTTAAAGCCAAAAAAAAACTTTTTTCCAAACTCTTTCTTAAGGATCGTCAAACAAAAAATAACTCAATAAGAATCCTTAAATTAAAGTTAATCGATATTGAGCATTCTATTTTTTTTTTATACATTAACAAAGATTAAGTTTTAATAATACTTGAAATAATTTTTCTCTAATGACTTAAGACAGAAAATGGCTTGAAATTTTATTGTTAAAATTTAGACAAAATTTAAAATGAACTTCCCCATACACACTTAAAAATAATTTGAGCAAATATGTTTTTTTTTATGAATAACTTTTTTGCTTTCTAAATTCTAATTAAAAATTCAAGTCAAATATTTTTTAGAGTTTTCAACAAAAAGAAACTGAAAATGTCAAAATTGCCGCTTAAGGGAAAAAAATAACTTTAAAAGGTTAATTAAAATGCTTGTTCCGTTATCTCTTACTAGACCGATTAATTTTTCACTTATTTTTCAAAATTTTTTGTTAATTTTTGCTCAAAAATATTAAATATTATTAAATATTGATAATTTTAAATTCCAAACTTAAAGACAAATTGGTCTTAAAAAAATCTATTATTTGATTATCTTAAAAAATACTATCAAATGTTTTCTTACAAATAAACCTTTTAAATAAATTTAGTTTTTTCTTATTCATATTTATGATTTCTGGTCTGGTTTTATACTTATCTATGAATTTTTAAGTTTGTACGATAGTCTATTAACAATCTTAACGTTTGGATTTCACGCCACGTCAATTGTTTAAATTGAACAAAGCAGAAATATACTTGAAAGCCTGGGAAAGGACTTTGCATTGATGAAACTCAGTTCAAAATCAAAAGTTACACTTTTTGGAAAAATTGATAATTCCTTTTGGATTTATGAGAAAAAACGAGTTTTCAAAATTTGAGTCTTTTTTGTTAAAAATGCATAAATGACGGGAACTGAATGGCATCATCTTTTTTTCGCGAATTTTTAGATTGCTATATCTCCTTGAAAAAAATGAAAAAGTGAAAAAAAACATGTAAAATCACAAAATTTTAATCGAAATTTGATAATTTGAGCAAAAATTTTTTTAAAAGTATTTTTTTTCGAGCTGCTTGATTGTGAAGTTTCAAGCAGTTCAATTTTTTTCTTAAGATTTCGCAAAAAAAATTATACAAAAGCTAAATTTTTCATTCAACATTTAGTTATTGGCGTAATTTCTCAACATTTCCTTGTTTTGGTCGATTCAATTACTGAGAAATTAATGAGAATCACTTATGCTTTTTCTCTTCGCAAAAGACTTCAAGCTTTGCATGTATTTTCAAATATAGTTATTTGACATTCAATCGCCTTAAACCTGAAAAATGTGGAGAAATTACGCCAATAACTAAAATTTTTTTTATCCCATTCAGCTTACGGTACGCTAATACGGTACTTAATAAAATCGTAATCAGTGTAATTTTTGCATTTGAATCCTGCAGCAGTAACAAATTTTGTATTTCAAATTTTATTGCCGTACTTAATGCCGTATTAAGTCTAATTTTTGAAAAAATAGACAGCTTTTAAATTTAATTTTAATTAATCCAAAATATTTTTAAATTGAATTCTTTATTATATTATCATTAGAATAAATTTTTTTGCAAAACATTTTTACTTTTAGATATAAAAATTTTAAAATAAACAAAATAAGATATGAAACTAAAAACAAGTGAATTCAAGGCTAACATTAAAAAAGAATTAATTTTCGAAAATTTGTGCAAGTCAAATAAAAGATTTGAAATACCAGTAAAATAATTTGATATCAAAAATACAGTCAAACCAATAAATTTCGAGTCGATTATTTTAAAAGACGAATAAGATACATCAATGAGCCCATTTAAACAATTGAATGTATTCTCATTTGATTTGTATAATATTTTTTCGCACATTAATACCAAAAATGTGTTCAATAAAATTGCTAAAGCCCAATAAAACGATCCTTGAAAAAGCTATTTTTTTAATTATTAAAAAAGATAATACCACTTATCGATTAAATCAAAAAACTTACAATGAATAAAACAAAACTTAAGTTACAAATCCTTCTAGAAGAGTTTTGAACATAATTTCTCGTAAATTCAAAAGCAAGATAGTAAAAAAGACAAATTACTAAGAGCGTCTTAAAATACTTTATTGACTTGCTCATATTCATTCTAAAGTTAGGATTAAAATAAAAAAATTTTATTAAATTTTAAATCTTTATAGAAACTTGCTTATTTTCTTTTTGAATGTCATTCAAATGGTGACATATGGCCTCGCCACCTAAGTATATTGCCAAATAGCCAAAAATACTATACAAACCTTCTTTATTATAATCAATAAAACTTTCTCTCTTTAATGATGAATTTAACAAATATAGCCATAATTCATTTCTCATTAAAAAATACTGATAAATTAATCCAATTGTTAAAGACAGAATAAAACATTTTACTGAACTTTTCTTTGTTATTTTCTCACATATTTTAGCCAGAACCTTAAAATAAGTTTAAAAAATTATGGCGAAAGTAAAATTTTTTGAAATAATTTTCTCCGAGTATTTTTATTAGGAATATTGTTATCGCTCGATAGTAGTAACGACATATTACCAAAATTTTCTCAAAATTGTTGCACCTTTTTTTAAAAACTGAAAGGTATATGAGTTCATAGACCGTTAGGAATACCAAAAAAGTAATAAATTTTATAGGCTTAAGGAAAGTAATGCAAGAAATCGAATCGGAAAACCTTCTAGAAAAATAAAATTAAAAGAAAAATTTTTTGCTAAGCAATTTTAAAGAATTTTTTTTTCTAGAAGAGGTCAAAAGCCATAATATAATATCTCCATTTATCTTTAAGGAGCGATTTTTTGAAAAATTTTGTCTTACATTTAGAAGTTCTGCTTTGGAAAATAAATCACCTTTATAAAATAAATTTAAAAAAGGCATTTAATTCAGTCTTTTAAGGGTTAGGATATTTCTTTTCAATTTTTTTTTATGTAGAACCTCCAGTCCTTAAGGTGCAATTTTGTAGATATAAAAAATTCTTAATTAAAATCTCGAATTTATTTTTAAACTTACTTTAATGGTAAAAATTGTGAAGAAAAAATTCCAATGCAAACCATATTCGTTTATATTTACCTGATAGTCAGTTAAATATACTGTAATTATCCTGATTAATCCGAGTAAAAGCAAAATGCTTGACTTTTTGATAGTAAGAATTAAATCTTTAAAAAATCCTTTATTTTTCTCAATATAATCATCGGAATTTCGTATGAGCTTCATCGAATGGCATAAAATAAAATCACCAACACCAATATCCATTAATGTAAATCCAAAATATAATGTCTTTGAATATTCAGGTTTAAAAATACCAAAATCGATGGCAAATATAGCCACACTGGTTATCACAATTAGCGAACTTCGAAAATTATTTACACTCATTTTGCTAATTTTTAAACTCAAATCGTCATACAAATCAAAATCAACAATACATGTGCTTATTTTTGGATTCCTCTTTGAAATTAGTTGATAAGTCAATAACAAAATCCCTAAAGATAAAAAAGTAATATTCAGGAGTAAACTCTCGCTTAGAAATGTAAGCAATAAAATAACAGGAATTTGATAAGTTATAAAATCGACGAAAAATCCAAGCCTTAAAAAATTAATTTTTTTTTTTAATTTATTAATTTAGCTTTTATTTGAAAGGAAGATTTACCAAAAAGTATGCTTTTCATTTTTTATTACATGTGCAAATAAATAGAGTTTTAATAAACAATGGAATAGATTAACAAGTTGGAAAATTGATAGTACAATTAAAAATGCTGGTACTGAATCGTGTTCTTTTTCATTGTCAATTATGACCTCAGCATGTATTTGAACTAATTGTTCATATTTTTCATAAAAAACAGCCTCTTTAACTAGATTTGAGATAACCATTTTTTTTGTTGTGCAGTTTTTTTTTCTCCTATTGAAGGAATAAAATTCAACTTTAATTAAAAATTCATTAGAATTCATTTCTTCGGGATTATAAATTGTTTTAAGTACTTAAAATAAATATTTGTAGGATGCTAATTAGTATATCTAATATAAGCTTAGTTTTTCATAGAATTTATTTTTTAATCATTCTAGGCCTCCAAGCGATTCATCTTAGAAAAATAATTTAAATTTAAGAATGAATTAAGCAGTGTAAAAAAGTTACGCGATTTTTTATATAGGTAATAAAATCCATGATCAAGGATTATCAAAATGCCATAATCACTGGAACCCTAATTTACCAATAATTTTTAAGCCATACAATGACTAGACGCTTGTATATTCATAATGTTTGGTATTTTTAAAAGCAGTTTTGATTAATATTGATTTATTCAAGTGAAAAATTATATTCAGTTTCTTTTTTTAAATTTTACACGATTATGAAACTAAAAATTTTCATTTTTCAAACTCAATTAAGAGAGAAAACCTAAAATTTAATTAATTTTTATTTATACTTAAGAACAGCTAAAGAGGTCGGATAAGAGGACCAAAAATACCGAGCTTAAATTTTTATGCATAAATTTAAATCAAAATTTTAAAAAACTTCTAAATTTTTTTAGCTTTTTTGTTGATGTTGTACTAAACACAAAATATTTTAAAAATTTTCTTCAAGTTTTGATGCTTAAAAATTTGTTTTTGTCAACAGATCCATCCTATTGAAAGCAAAGTGTAAAAAGATTCCATAAATTAATTGTTGACTAATTAAAGTTAAAAACAATTAATGTTTAGAATGTCCTAAATTTAAAAACAACAAAATTATATTGTTACGAATCATCAAGACCTATGCTGTAAAATAAAGTACTAATTGGAAAATATATTTAAGCTTAAAGAATATAAAATTTGAAAAAATATTATTTTAAGAAAAAATGAAAATTTTAAAACTTTTTACTTTTTTAATGATAGATTTTATTTTAGCAATTGAGCAATGGGATGATTATACTCGGGTAAACGCACCATATTGTGGTATTAAATCAGAAAATGATAAAAAAATAGTTGGAGGGGAAGAGGCAAATCGTGGTGAATGGCCTTGGCAGATAGCTATTTATTTTAGAAATAGATTTATTTGTGGTGGTTCATTAATTAACTCAATGTGGATCTTAACAGCAGCTCATTGTGTCTACAAACAAAACTCTAATAGTTATGCTATAGTTACTGGTTTACATGATTTAGACAATAGGGATATTTATACACAAACAAGACAAATTTCTCAAATTATAGTTCATCCGAGCTATTCCCAAATAGGATTTAAAAATGACATTGCATTGATGAGATTATCTCAAAAAGTCATATTAAATAATCAAACACTTCCTGTATGTCTACCATTGCCGTATAAATATTACTCTAATGTTAAAAGTACGGCTACTGGTTGGGGATCGATAAGATCAGGTGGTCCAGTGTCGAAAATTTTAAATGAAGTCGAATTACCTTTGTTAAATGATATTGATTGCCTTAAACTTTATCCTACTGTGACACCTTCAATAGCTCTTTGTGCTGGAAATACAGGGCTTAATAAAGATACTTGTCAAGGCGATTCTGGCGGACCGCTAGTTGTTGAAGAAACAAATATGATTGGTAAAAGTCTTATGAAAAAAGAAAAACACTTTTTTTTAGCTGGTATAACAAGTTGGGGTGACGGATGTGGTAATGGAGGGGTTTATACAAGAACTAGTAATTACTATGATTGGATTAAACAAAATATTAGACAAACTTTTTAGAAACATAAAACAAATGTACAAAAAAATTTTTCTTCTAAAAATACAAGAGTCCAACTTTTATCGAAATCTTTAAATTTTGATAAAAACATTATTAAAATTTAAAAAAAATTTATTTATTAATCAGCAAATCTCTAGTAAAAATTGTGGTATTAAAAATTTCGCTCAAATCTATACCAATATACAACTTAAAAAAAAAAGTAATAAAAAAATATATTTTTCGATCTTTTCTTAATAAATAAACTTCGATTTTATAAAATAAATTCAGCAATGAGATTCTTGCTTATACTCGTTTTCTATCAGATAATACTCTTACTATACACCCATTACCTCCAATTGCATAAACCTTTTAAAAAAAAAGAAATTTCGATAAAAAATTAATTTTTTTCAAGTTTTAATTAGAATACTTTTTCATGCCATGTTAAAAGTTGAGCGCTATCTCTCGGCTCTCTTTCGAAACCCTTGTAAATATATTTCATCAACACATCAATTGATTCCTCATTTAGACTCTTAACAGCTTGATCTATTTCACTTGAATTAGGAAAACTGCGTAATACTCTCATTACCAAATTAAAAACAGCATCTTTTACTTGTTGATTTTTAGTGTTCAATGGTGGATTGCGAAGAACTAAATTTAAAGCATCTACATTACGTTTCGAGTTAATGAGACTCGTTATTTCAGATTCATTTGGAATGTAGTCATCTTGAGCGATTGAAATGTCATCATCATTATAATTTTCAGGATCATATCTATCAATATCAATTTTACGAAAACCTGTCAAGTTGGTATTTTTCGCCATTCTTTATTTTACGATTTAAGATGAGTAATATTTAGAAAATAAAAAAAAGAAAAAGATGTAGTTAAATCAAAATTTATGAAAATATTATAATTGAAGTTAGCTAGTAAGTAAATTGCAAAAATTTTTTAAGGTATGCATAAAGAGGTCCCTTTATTTATTTTTTTTTCAATAACAAAATTTATTTTACAATTACTTTTGGATCTTTTTTACAGTAAAACACTAGAAAGATTCATGGGTTTAAAAAGCTCTTTTTCGTTCTTCTAACATCATTCAAATTAATTTAAGATTTTCGTTTAAAATTTATTTGTATCAGAATTTTTTATATTTGTTAAAATTAAAAATTTTTACACACCAAACTACAGAACCAAATAAAAAATGGGCAAAAGAAGCTAGTTCAAACTTTAATATCAAAAATTGTAGAGGAAATAACACACTTTTTTTTACATATGTTTTGTTACTAACTTACAAGTTTTTGTTTTAGTCATTATTTCGTTTTTTAATCCGGATTTTAAAAACCCGCCCGTGCTTTAAGGTATAAAAAAAAAATGGGGCTTCCTAGTGATAAGCAAATGTTAAATGAATTAATAAAACTGATAAGACCATCATAACAAAAGTTTGTACCTAGCAATTTGACTGGTTAAAAAAAAATTAGCCGATCAAATTGCTTGGTACATCCCGAAAATTTGGGTTTAAGTGCATGCGACTCGGCGCAAGGTTATACGGTAATTTTAATTATATATTTTTTGTACAGCACATAAAAATGTTTTATATTTTTCTAAATGTTTTAAACTTAATATTTGAAATTCTTCAAATAAATCGTTAAAAAGCTGATTCTCATTTACCCAGTCAAGACCTTTTCGATGTGACATCGTTGAAAGGCCGATGAAAAAACCGTCGAATCAACGATGCGATTGGGCCGATTTCAACGATGTTCAACGTTGAAAATCTGATGAAAATCGTTGAGTATATAATAGTTT
>NTPY01000883.1:465728-498485 GCA_002922825.1 Brachionus calyciflorus
ACAAAGGTGATGAAAATTTTTGAATTTGCATTCAAAAAAAAATCCCTGAACCTGAATATAAATCCCATTGAAAAATACTAACTTTACCTTAATATAAAATTTGAAAAATAAGGTCTTAGAGATTGAAAGAAATTTATCTAAAAAAATTGAACTACTACTTTAGATAACTTGAAATATAATGTAGAGTAATATTTTAAAACTATTATATACTCAACGATTTTCATCAGATTTTCAACGTTGAACATCGTTGAAATCGGCCCAATCGCATCGTTGATTCGACGGTTTTTTCATCGGCCTTTCAACGATGTCACATCGAAAAGGTCTTGACTGGGTAATTTAAAATTAGGATTTTTTTAAATAAGTAATCCTTGCCTCTAAGTTCGGAAAGTTTAAGAAAAAAAATTATTGGATTTTGAATTATAGTAATGCTAAGGAAATAATGATAGGACGGTAATGTTTTAATATTGTTGTTGAGTCCCGAAAGTAGTTATTAGATTCGGAAAAAATTCGTAAATTACGAAATGGTTTTTATATATGTTTTATCATTAAAAAAAAAGCTTGATATTAGATTATTCTTGAAATGTTTCCAAGCTATCGAAGTGACCGGTCTTATTTAAATAATTCACCAAAAAAAGGGTTTATGTTTTGAAAAACAAATTAAACCGCTTAATAAATTTATTAATTTTCACAGTATGATTTAAATCCATTTAAATCATCGAAAAAATTACTTGAATATTTTTCTAATCAAGATAATTACCCAGTTAGAAGATAAGATTTGTGTTAATAATTTTTTTTTAGATTTTTAAGGAGCCAATTTTGAAAAGAGACGTACCAAAAACTCTTGCCTATAACTCTAATGACTAATTGGGATTTCCAATCACTTTCCATTAAAGTTATAGTTAAGAGGTTATGGTATTTAAAAATTGGTTTAAAGCTAATAGGATACGCTTTTTGAAAAACATTTTGAATTCATTTTTAAATTATAAGACTGAATTTGAGCCGAGTTAACTTGAATTTTTAAAATTTTGAGTCGACCTTAAAAAAAACAAGTCGACCCAGAGTACTCCCAAAAGAAAAATTTAGCCTGACTTTTGTGTTAATTAATAATTAATAAAAAAATTTCAAATTCTTTCATTTGTTTTAAGACATTTAATAAATTTTAAATATGATCCATAATCCTGTGGAGATTAGAATAGATAATCATTGGCTAAATAACAACGCCTTAGTGAACATACCTTCTAGCTATACTGGTATGTAAATTTTTAAGTTGCCTCCTTACGAAATTTTTCCAAAAAATCATTTCTTGATTCTTGGTCAAGATTTTATTGAATAATCATCTGACACGATTTACACAATGGCGTCATACTATTATATATATATTATTTTGAAAATTGGATGCTTCTAATAAATGATTGACTGATTACAATTTGTATGATTTCTAAATTTTAAACGTATACATAATAACGTATACCCTTGCAAAGAGATGCAAAGCGATTCCCGGTTTGTATCCAATTTTTTTTTCAACCAATCAAAAAATGCATCTCTTTGCAAGGGTATACGGTACTTATAAATTACTGAAATATCTTGAGAGGACCGGAATTACTGAAGTATCTTGACTGAAAGAGTTTATTTTTTATTTAAATTTTTGACTTATTTAAATTTTTATTTATTTATTCATTGAATGATTCAATTTTTATTTTAAAAACGCAAATTTTCCCATTATATGCTTTTTTCGCTTAATTTTTGATTTTGAAAAATAAATTTTTCATAAACGAAAATAGCTTCAAATTTGTCAAAATAATCGAATTCGTGTGCACCGCAGAGAGCTTGTCTACAATATGTATTAATATTAAACGAAAAGCGTCTAAATTAAAATGAAGATGCTACAGTACATTTCTGAAATAAGTTCACATGTTTTTAAAAATATCTTATGACGGTCTTAAAAATCCTTTTGTGTATATCTAAAAATCTCCTAAACGATTTGAGGACAAGTTTTAGGGATTTAATTTTCATGAATTTACGGATTTAACTTAATTTATTCTAACTATTGCTCTTTTTTACCGCATTTTCTGCATTTTTTACGCATTTTTCGACTCTTAAAAAACGCATTTAAATAAATTCCTTAAATAAATTATTGTTTGATTTCAATCGTATTTTTTTACTACGAAATGTTATTGGTTCTATGAAAAGCTATGGAAAAAGACTTTCTTTTTATTAAGAGTTCGGGTTATTAAAAAAAATTTTTTTTAAAGATTTTTATAAATTTAAAAGGATTTGAAAAATAAATAGTTTATTTTTTCCAAACTCAAATTAAATATGCTTCTTTAGAATTATATTTGAAATTTTTTTTCAAAAAGAGCTGCCTTCAACAAATAAAAGTTTATTTATTCAATTGCAAAGAGTCAAAGAAGAATCGACAAATCCAGCCGATTATGCGTTAAAAGTATGTGAAATTTTATGTGGTTCAAGTAAATAATTTTAGTAAAAAGTTGATAAAATGAATAAAAAATTTAATTTTTTTTCAAGGTTTGTTTACAATTTTTTTTGTAATTTTATCAGCCATACCAATTACTATGATTATAATTGGTGCGATATATAAAGATCAGTGTACAATTGATCATAAAATACCGATTTGGTTAATAGTTTATGGTGTCTTTGGACTTTTGAATGTTATTTTAAGAACCGTTCAAAATAGTCATTATATTTTTAAGTATTTAAATTTTAACGAAAATTAAATATAATTGTGTTCTTCATCTTTTATTTTTTTTAAGAAAAGCAAGAAATGAATTGAATGAATCATTCAAAATTAAAATGCGAATTTTAATCATCGATCTTTTTTTGTTTGCATGGTTTATTTGTGGTGAAGAAAAGGAAGATAAAATAATATTTTTTTTTTTTAAATTATTTTTATTTTAGGAAATGTGTGGATATACTCGGTAAAATCAAAAGTTGTAACTGATAACCAATTGGATCCTTCCTATTGCCATGCGAATTGCTATTATTTTGCTTTTTGGATGATAACAATTAAATGGATACTTTTAGGTATTTTGTGTTGCTGCTATTGCTGTATACTATTAATAGGAGCTTGCGTTATTATCTTTGATTCTGATTAAATTAATAAATTTATTTTTAAAATTTACCATTTTAATAAATTATTTGGCAAAAAAAATTTTATTCAAAATTTAATATTCAAGACAACTTTACATTTATCAATGTTAAATTGTGTATACCAATAATTTGACTGTTAATATTGAGCAATTACAATTACGCAAAATCTGGAATTAAGCAAGGTTGTGCACTATCAATGATGCTGTACATAATTGCTATTGAAGAATCAATGCTCAGGATAAAGCTCAATACAAAATATAAAAGGTTATAAAATATATGGTTTTGAAGAAAGAGAAATAATATTGACAGCATATGCTGATGGTATTGTAGGATATCTAAGGAATAAATTCTCCATTGAACTTTTTTATCCAGGAATTTGCTGAGTTGAGGGAGATATCAGGAGCAAAAATCAACAGAGAAAAAACGGTAATAGGAGATGTTAATAATCTAGATCTAATCGCGGATTTTAAAGTATTAGGAGTTTTATTTAATAAAAATTTAATAAAAAAGGAAAAAAACCTTGAGAATATAATTGAAAAATTAATCAAGCAATTTACTTATGGTATATACCTTCACTTAATATGCTAGAAAGAATTACTGGAGTTAAATCCTTTTTATTGAGTAAACTTTGGTTCATAGCAACTTTTAGAAACAATAAATAAACATAAAATAAAAGAACTTAATCTAATGTTATTTAAATTTTTTTTTTATTTTGGTGAAACTTTTTTGTGGCAGGAGTGGGGACTTGAACCCGAATCCTTGATTCAACTAGGGTCGCTAATTAATTCAAAATCCCAGGTCCCCCATTTAACGACTCGAACCATTCGGCCATCACCGGTCGTTCACCGGTACATGTTATTTAGATTTATTTGGATTATTAAAATAGAGCTTGTAAAAAGAGAAACACTCATTCTTTCTTTTGAAGATGGAGGAATGAATATGAATCAAGGTTGAAAACGGTATCACTGCAGACATATCTTTTAATTTGAAGGAATATCCGACCATTCATCGATGATCTTCGATGAATGATAGACTTTTTTCTTCATTTTTTCTTTAATCAAGATATTAACTTTATAATTAAATAATTTTAAATGTGAAGGTAAAAGCAGATAAGAATTTTAAAAATTTCTTATTAAACATAACGGGTGTTCAATAAAGGTTGTCGTTTTTAAGTTTTCTTTGATAAAATATTTTCTGTAAATCAGAATCTTTTGAAGTTTTATCCGTTTGTCTAAAGGACCTTCATGTTCAAAAAAATGTAAAGAGTGACTACCTTTTATGTGTCTAAAAAAATTAATTTCTATATATCGTTGAATAGCTAATAAAAAGGGCTTTCAAAAGCTGTACTGATCGTTTTTGTATGATGTTTCAGTAAAATGAATTTCTCATTTAGGGCTTTCGTTTTTTTGTGCAAAACCTATTAGTTTTTTAAATTTTTAAAAGCCCAAAATTCAACAATTAAATTTTAGTTTAAAAATTGAAATTGTATCGAATTTATACCAAATTTCATAATTAGATTAAATATTTTTATCAAAAAAAAAAATGAATAAAAAAACATTAATAACCGAGTTTGAATAAAAACACTTCCTGCTACGCAACCAAAATTAACAAAATATTAATTTAATTTTTTATAAAACTCTTGAACAAAACATCATTCAAAAATGATCAATACAGCTTTTGAAAGCCCTTTTAATTAGCTATTCAACGATATATAAAAATTATTTTTTTTAGACACAAAACAGGTAGTCACTCTATACAGAAAATATTTTATCAAAGAAAACATAAAAACGACAACCTATATTGAACACCCATTAGTACTGAAAAAAAGGACTCCCAAAAAGTTCGATTTAACGCGAGTCAACTGTATTGATTTTTTTCAAAGTCGACTTTCTAAATCGATTTTTTTACACTGGATTTTTTTCTAGTAGATTTTTTTATGTTTTACCAACTACACGTTTCTGGTACTAGAAAAATTTTTTCTCGAATTTTATTCATAAAATTGAGCCTTAGCCTAAATTTTAGAAGTTTAGGAATCCAATGTGTTTAATTCAGAAAATTTATTAAATTTATCTTAATTGTTTTAACATATTAAAGTAAAATATAGAAGGAAGACATTGAAAGTACATTAAAATGAGAAAATTATAATTTGACAAAAATTTTATTATACAAGATTTTAAAAAAATTCTACTCTACGAAAAAATTTGATTTTTACAAAAGGTAAAAAAAAAAACGTTTCAAAATTTTCCTACAAAAATTTGATTTTTACTTTAAAAAGAGAATTCAAAAACTTTTAATTTACAGCCATTGAATTATTGGTATTTTCCACAAGTGTATTATCGTTTTTGTCCTCAATTTTTTCTTCATTATTGATTTGAATATGGTTTTCTTTAGTATCAATTTGTTGTTGTACGAGGACTTTATTTGGGCGTTTTTTCTCTTCCAATTCTAAAAACTCAGGCGCAATAAAAGTTGCTGATGTACAATTCATTACTTTATAAATACCAAATAAACGATCACACAACTCAAACATGTTATTTCTTAATGAAATAATTATAAATTGAGCATTTTTAGTTCTTTCTTTAATATAATGCGCAATAATCGAGACATTTTTAAAATCCAAAGCCGCATCAATTTCATCCATTACGTAAATAGGTGTAGCTCTAAATTCATGAAGTGCAAATACAAGAGATAAAGAGCTCAAAGTTTTTTCACCACCTGATAAATTGGAAACATTTTTCCAAGACTTTTTCGGTGGTCTTACACTAAGGACTATACCTTCAGTAAATGGATCTAATGTATCAACTAGCTCTAATTCAGCATCACCCTCAAGCGTAACTGTGCGATAAATTTCTTTTAATTTCAAACGAATTTGTGTAAATCCGTTCATAAATTCATCCAATCTTTTTTTTCTTAACTCTTCAAAATCATTACATAATTTATCTCTTTGCATATTGAGCTCGTCAAGCTCATTTACTCTTTCCATAAATTTTTTCATCTTAAGAAAAAACAATTAGATTTTATTGGTTAAAATATGAAACCTTCAAAATTTGGTAATTTTCCCTTAAAACGTAGGAGCCTTACTGATAATTTTAAAAAAAAAGTACTAGTAACAAATATTTTGCCAGTTTTGTTTTCAAAAATTTTTAAAGTCGATCAGGAGTATGATGAAATATTTTGTTTGGGTAAGGTATTCCAAAAAAATAAACGTTTTATAGAATTAACTCAATTCTTCTCTAATAAAAAATTCTGTAGAAAAATTTTCTTGTTTTCGTTTATTTTTTAGGAACCTAAATTTTTTGGAATGGTCCTTCAAACGAGGAATACAATTTCTAGATGCGAAAAAATTAGAGGTTAAATTCGTACAAAGCCAAAATCTAAGAGTCTTTTTTTGAAATTTTCAAAATTAATTTTTTTAATTGAAATTTTAATTTAATACAAATTAGCTTACTAATTCTTTATAATTTTGAATAACAGCCAAATTTGGTGCTTGAGCTTTTAAATTGTCCTCAATCTTTTTAATAGTTCTAACAAGTCCATCAATATCGATGCCAGTAAAATAATCCTCATTAAATTTTTCTAGTTCAGGGCCTTCGTTTAAAGTCGATTCGTTATCATTAAAGACATTTTTTTCCAAATCTTTAATGTTGTGCAACTTCAAAGAGGACAAGGAATTTTCATAATGTTTACATTCACGCTCTTGTTGTTTTAGATCTTCATTGGATTTTTCCATTTTATGTTTTAAATCAATTCTATCCGCTTCCATTTTTTGAATTTTACTCTCATTTTGTTTAATTACTTTAGTCAATTCTTTAATCTCAATTTCAATATCTTCAACTTCTTTATTAACTACTTCTCTTTGTTCGACTAGTTCTTTACCATTTTCGTCCATATTTTCCAAACGTTGTTTAAATTTTTCATAATCGTTTTCATATGTCTCTAAATCTTCTATGAAATTTTTCAATTTTTTTTGACTATTTGTCAATTGACGAGCTGATGATTTGCTTTCAACATCTAAATTCGAGATCTCTGTATTTATCTCACTGATTCTAGTCTCGAGATTTTTAAGCTTTTCTTTCGGACCATCCAAAATTTTCTTACTTATTTCAACAATCGTTTTGTGTAGTTCTTCATTTTCATCTCTTAACTTGGCCGCTAATTTATCTGCTTTTTCGAATTCTTTTTTAAACTTTTCTAAATTTTCTTCGAGGGTTTTTTGTTTAGCTTCGTCCGGCGTGATTTCCTTTATTTTTTTCAAGCAATTAGCCTCGAATTTTTTGTATTCTTTTATTTGATCCTTCAAAGAATTGACTTCGTTTTTAAGCTTAGTCAACTCGTTTCTTGCTTTATCGATCTTGTGCCTTAACTCGTGAACTAAAGGTTCCAATTCTTGTTTACGTGTTATCATTTGTTTCAAAGCCTCTTGATCAATCTGTAAAGTCTCTTCCATTTTTTTCAATTGTTCTGTTGTGTATTCTTCTGTTAATTTAGATCCCATTCTACCTTTTAATGGTTGACCACCGCCGCTCATTGTACCCGTTACTTCTATTATCTCACCTTTCAATGTGACTACTCTATTACGTGTTTGACCGTAGGCAATCCTAGTAGCTTGATCTAAATCATTAGATACCAATGTGTTACGAAGTGAATAGTAAAATGCGGTCAAGTATTTTGGATCGTTTACTTTGATCAAATCGACTAAACGCGAAACATTTTCAGGCCTTAAAATAAATTTAAGTCTTAATTTTGAGGTTTGATTGACGAGTTTTTCGAAACTCTGAAAATGAAAAAAATTGATAATTATTTTTTCATAAGTTTTTAATTTCATAATTTTTATTTTTTACTATTAATTTTTCCTAAGATCGAAAAACGATAGACGCAAATAAGGTTACTTTTGGCTTTATTAATCCAACTGTTTACCGGTACATATGCGAACAGCTCAAATGAGACCCCGAGAAAAATAAAACAGGAAAAAAACACTGTTAAAACGCTGATTAAACGCTATTTTTAGTCGGCTTCTTTAATGTATTTGTAGCGTTTTTAGGGGGTTAAACGTGAGCGTTTTATCGCGAAAAAAAATACCTGAAAAAGGTAAAAAACGGCATTATTACGTAAAGGTTCAAAAGTATTTTTTTTGAAAAAAAAAACATGAAAAATCACGCTTCTTCTTCTAATTTTATTCAAAATTAGAAGAAGATGACGCTTAATCTGTTCAAAAGATTATGACGCTTAATCTGTTTTTTCACATTTTTAAGCGTTTTTTAAGTGATAAACACTCACGTTTAAAAGCCGTTTAAACTGTGTTTTTTATGTTATTTCAATTTGCATTCAATGTTCAACCCTGTCTTAAAGTAGCAAAAAATTGCCGATTTAAAATAACTTACGTTTGTCCTTTTTTGTTGACATGCTCTCTCCATTTTTCTTGCTTGTCCAAAGCTATAAACGTAGCTGAACCAACACTATTTGTTTTAAGATATTCGACACATTTTTGAGCAGTGTCTATTGAATCTACAACAACACAATCAAGAGCGCCGCATGCAGTGGAAATCGCTATGTCATATTTCGCATCTATAGCTCCTAGATCACCCTTTTCAAATTTTAAATTAAATTAAGCAAAAAAAAAAGGATTAAGTTAAAAATAAATTTTAAGTTACCAATCTTCCAAATATACCAGGTACTTTACCCTCTGATTTTAATTTCATTAAAAACGAAAGAACACGATTTTGATTTCGATTCGACGAAAAAGAACTTTGAGCCTCGGAAAATTTAAGTCTATTTCTATTTACAGTTTCTGCTAATTGTTTTTCTTTTAAACTGATTTGATTAAGCTCATCATTAGCTTGTTTTAAATCGCGTTCATATCCAGGAACTGTCTCATTTTCAAGCTCAGAAATTAATCTAATTAAAAAATAATCGAATAAATTTTAAAAGAATTTTTTAAGTTTAAAACTCACTTTTCTTTTTCTGTTAACTGATTATTAAAATCTTCTAATTTTTTCCTAGTGTCTTCAAGTTTATTTTTCTCATAGTTTTGATTATTCAAATAGACGTCTAATTCTGATTGAGCAATGTCCATTTTTGACTTAGCTTCATTGGCACTCGTTTGTAATTCAGTTAATTTATCCTGTAATGAATTTTTTTTCTCTTGATATTTAACTGTTTCTTTGTTAACTTGGTCCATTTTAGACTGGAGTAATTTATTTGCTGGTTCAAGTTGCTCGTCCAATTCGGATTTTTCTTCTTCTAATTCTTTTATTCGTTGCTCATTTTTTTCTGGTAATTCAGTGTATTTCCGAATATTTTCCTCTTCTGTAGATATTTTTTTCTCTGTTTTTTTGACATTTTCTTTTGCATGTTTCATTCCTTCGCGAATTTCAACATCTTCTTTTTCCATATCTTCGAAATTTTTCTTCAATTTTTCTTTTAGTCTCGACTTTTTTTCAAAATCCCTTCAATTTTAAAAAAATTACTAAGCCCTCAAATGATGATTATAAAGTTCTAATCGATGATTATTAAGATATAAAGTAATGAACAACATTTCAGAGCCACAAAGATTGCGTGGGTGTTCTCTTAATTACATTTTTTTCAAAGTTTTTAAAACGTTTTTTCAGCGTGAAAAACTCTGAAAAATTTTGTTTTGTTTTTTTTACCAGTAGGCTTTTTCTATTGATCAACTTTTATAAAATAAACCAATTACTTTTTCTTAATGGTGCATTCTGAAACATTGGTTTCATTTTCTTGGTTCATAGTTTTTAGTTTTTGGTCAATTTCGTCCATTGTATTTTTCATTTCTTCACACGATTCCTTTTTCTCATCAATTTCCTTTTGCTTTTCAAAACTAAAAAATAAAAAAAAATATTAATAAATTTTAAATACTCAAGTTAGGCAAAGCAAAAACATACATGTTTGCTTGATAGTATTTATTTTTAGCTTCAATCAATTCATTTTCAAGCTTTAAATAATTAACCGCCTCGTTTTTCGGACCTTCCAAATTATTCTTATCTTTTTGTAAATTTTGTACACGATTCGATTTTTCAGTACGAATTTCATTTATTTTTTCAATTTCTTGAGCTACCTCTTCCAACATTGGTTTGTATTTAATAGTACCTATGATATCTTCTAAATACTCTAAAAGACCCTCTTCATTTTCGTTGGCAGCTTTAGGTTTTAACAATGAGATTTGTTCAACTTCACCTTGAAGAATCAAAAATCGATTGTGATCCAAGTCGACATTATTCTCTCTGAGTAAACTGGCAACTTCTTTATATTGGACTTTTTGATCATTTATGTGATATTCAGAACTGTTATCTTTGTAGGCTGTTCTTTTAATTGTAAAATCTGAATTTGTAATAACTTCAAATTTATTTGGACCCTTTAATTTATATAAAACAAATATCTTTTTGTTGAAAAATTTTCAAAAAAAAAATAAAGTATTGTACTATTTCTCTAATTTTCCTGAAAAATATGGTCACACTACAAGAGTTGACATTTTGATGCTGATCACTATTGTGTATTAGAACGCTTATTTTTTTGGTACGAATTTTTTGAGCCCGAAATCCAAAAACAAAGAGAAGTGAATCGATAACGTTTGATTTACCACTACCATTAGGTCCAATCACAGCGTTAAAACTCTTAAAAAATTAAATTTTTTTTTTGGTTTTTTTTTTGTTGCCTTGTTTAATTTTTTAGTGGTCTTACTTGATGAAATGGACCAAGGATGTTTTTTCCATAATAAGACTTGAAATTTTCTATTTCTATGTAATTTATAACCAGTGTCATTTTCCTATTGGTTCAATATATTTTGCATACCGAATTTGACTATTTTTTTTTAAAGTAAATTTTTGAAAGTTAAAAAAAAAAGTTTAAATTTTTTTTTTATTTTAAAAAGCCTTCAACTTTATGAAAATAAAGTAATTATAATCATTTACTTCAATTTGTCTTGATTCTGATCGGTGCATCGAAATTAAAAAGAATAAGTAATTTTTAATAAAGTTTTCTTTAGACAAATAGCGGTGTATCTTTAAAAAAATTACCTAGATTCAAAAAAGTGAAAAAAGGACCTAAGCGACTAAAAATTTAGTTGCTTATGGCGATTTTTAGTTGCTTATAAGCGACTAAAAATCGCCTCTTTGGAAGGAAAAATAGTACTCTAAAAAAGTTAATTTAATATCTCGTTATGACATTCCTGGTAGAATATAGTGTGGTCTATAAAAATATAACAAAATTAAAATTTTTCTGTTGACCGTTCTTCTGAAAAAGGGGGTGTCCGGGGGTGCGCTTATAAACAAGGTTTTACGGTATTTATGATTTTCCTTAAAAAGATGACCCTTTTATCCTTTTTAATTTTTCGTTCTAATATTAGGAAACCACAAAAAAAAATTTAAAAAAATTTAAGAATAAACCAGACACACTGTAATTCTAGACTCGCTGCGCTCGACAAAAATTTTTCGGGTTTGAACTAAAAGCCCTTCTTCTGGCAAATTTACCAATTTACCAAAGCCTTAAAATCAATAAAAGCTCCTTTAAAGCGATTTTTATTTGTATCATAAAAAAAACTTAAATCTTAACTTTTAAGATTTTTATTTACTATCATGAACTCTTTTTGTATGTTAGAAAGATTTAAAAAGAATATTGAGCATGTATTTGTATGTTGGTAAAGTATGTGTGGAGTAACAAATATTAATATGTGTCGATAATTTTTTGAAAATATATTTATAAGTGTTGTACCAACAATCCCTTTGTTTAAGATCAAGTTTAAGAGAGATTGGAGAATTGGGGTTAAAGAAGTGTATGTGGTTAGGTTCAGTCTTTAAAGTGATAATAGGGCCACATTTTTATGATCAAAACAGTTAGAAAAGGTGAAAAAACTCAAAAAAGGCCTTTTAAAGAGATGAAATCAAAAAAGGAAAAAGTTTAAAAAAGTGTCAAAAAAATGAATTAATGATAAAAAATCTATGGATTGTCAATGCCTTAAATTTTCAGATAGTTAAGTAATAAATTCAGATTTAACCAAAAATTATACTGCTGGTCCATAACATTCAGGGCGACGTAATAATAAGTTAAATTACTTAAACATGACGTTCAACGACTAAGTGTTACTCTCAAATTATTTCGCGCATTGAAGTGTGAATAAGTCTTGAATTAATTAACTAAAGAATCAAAGAATTATATTCATTTTTTTATAAATATTTATTTTAAAAATTTATGAGAGTTTAAAGAATAAATTGAATAATACATCGTTAGAAAAAATAAAATTAGTCTTATTCAAATAAAAAATACTAAATGATATTTTCCATCTTAGAAAAAAAAATTTTTGAATTTATTTTAATTTTAGTTACAATTGCTTATTGAGAACAAGTTTATGAAAATCAACATTTTTATTATGTTGCTTCAATTTTTGATATGCTTTCCAAGCTGTATGTGTTCTGAGTATCTGCTCTGGGCTCATATAGTGAAATGAAATTGAACTTGAACTACTTGAATTAGCACCCTTTGAAAAAAAAAATAACCAAAAAAATTTTTCTTCAAAATAATATAAACAACTCTTACACTTTTTATAGGATTAATTGATTGCTCATATAACCAGTCATAAAATTTTCCTTCGAAATTATCCTTGATATCGTAACTTAAATTCAAGATAATTAAAAATATTAATACAAAAAACTTAAAAATTTTAGTTTGAAATTCTTACGGATGAAACCTTTCTCTTCCTAGATTGTCTTCAGTTCTACCTTTAGTAACATTTAACTTTTCCAAGCAGCTTGCTAAGTCAGTATCCTCTGAACCTGTATTTCTACAGAATGATCCATTTTTGAGCATATTTTCACCGAATAAACTCAAGGTTTTTTTCGACAAAACATAACCTGCACCACCACTTTGAAATTTTTTCAAATTGAATCCATATGTAACTCTATCTGATGATTTTTTTTCATTTAAAAAATCTCTTAAATTATCCATAAAAATGTAAGTATCATCATCGGCTTTAAGATACCAGTCATAGTTTGGATAAATTTTATAAATGTCTAAATAAGCTTTGTACATTTTAGAAGTCAATGAGTGATAGCTTTCTATAGTATGATTTGACGGCTGAAATAAATTGAACGGATACGAAACTTCCAATGGTTTATCTTTTCGAATGAATGATGTATCCTCATCCAGACTTTGACTTATATTTAAAAAGTACTCTGGTATGACGGTTATAAATTTATGTTCGTCACATTCTTGTGCCCAAGTATTGTTTACAACGAGAGTTTTATTTAAAAAATTTTTTGGATTGGTTAAAATAATACAAAAGATTGTCGGTCGAGGATTGAATTTGTTAAACGAAATCAAGGTCCGAGTATATTCAAAATTAATTTGACTTTTATATAAATTCAAGACTACTAGATTAAGCATTAAAGCTAGAACAAAAACGTTAAAAAATTTCCTAGCGTAAATCATCTTGAATCTAAATAAAGCCAAGAAATTTAAAAAGCAACTTTAAAAGTTAATTTCAAATTAAACAAAAAATTCAATTCAATTTTGATTTATTTGTAAAAGTAGTAATTACTGTTTCAAATAAAAGAGAACTTTTAAACCACGCGTAATATGTATAATCTTTTAAATTTCATTTTAACGGTTGATGTTACGCAAAGATTTATTTGAATCAAGTTTTTAAACCAAATCGAAAAAAATAATGTAAACAATAAAAAATAAACAGTGTTTAATTTTTTTTTCAAAATATAAATCAAGATATTTTTTTAATTTGAAACTTCTAAATACTGCACTGCTCTCTAGTTTACTTATTCGTCATACCCGTATCATACATGAAAATTTTTCTCACAAATAAAGTTTTAAATGAACGAAATTTTCTCAGTTTTAGAATATTTTTAGCTAGCATTTTTCAATAATTTATTTATTTAAGACTTCAAAAATAATTAAAAATGCCTCAAATAAAATGAAATTTTGAACTCAAATGGTAGCAACTTTCTTTTATTTATTTATGGTTAGTTTTATTTGAGGAAATACAGTATATAAATCTACATACTGTATTTCCTCAAATTTCAACGAAAAACAGAATACTCTCCTTACCGTATTAGTTCAAATAAAAGTAACCACAAATAGACGAAAGTTGCTACTATTTGGGGTTCTTGAGATCATTTTTCAAATCAAATTGAAGAAATCATTTGTGTACTTAACTTGCTTGTATTTGAAGAAATACGATTAAAATTCCTTATTTAAAGTAAAATTTCTAATAGAATATTTCGCTTTTAAAGGCTGTAATTATTCTTTTATTTAGCTTTTTTAAAAATGAAAGTTTCTTTGAGCAAAAATTATTTCTTTAACTAATTTTTATTTTTTGAATACTTTTTTAGAAAAATAAAGAGATAATGTTACCTGCTATGCAAAAATTGTTAATTTATAGCCAACTAAAATTCCGAAAATTGTTAATTTGTGCCTAAAATGTTTATTTATTGTCTAAATTATTTAGAAAGTTAGTAACAAACCAATTTTTGTTAAAATTTGCCTAAATTTATCATTTTTTAGTATAATAATTTTCTTATGTTTTACGGTTTATATTCACAAAAATTTTCTTAAAAATAAGATCAAAATTATCTTTAAACTGGGGTTTTTTCTCTAGATTTAACTTCTAAAGCCTGTATTCGAATGAATTTATTCGAATTTATCTGATTTTTTTGCATTCGTTTTGAAACTAAAATCTACTGAAGAATGATTTTTAACAAAAATTGTCAAATTTTTAAATAGTTTTATCTCTAATTTAAAATATAGGTAAAAATTAAATATTAATGGCAAAAATTAAATAATTTAGGCGAAAAATTAACAATTCGAATAGCCTAATATTTTAGGTAAATTATATAAGACAAAAATTAATAAAATTAGACAATTTTTAACAAATTTTGCAGGGGAAGTAAATAAGAGCCAAAAATAAAGTTTAATCGATCCCTTTTTTAAGTAATTCTTTTGAATCACTTTATTTTGATTCCTCATAAAATCATACCACAGGAAATTAATACCTCTAATTTAATACTTAGGAATTTCATACCATTGAATTTAATATCACGCGCAAATAAATACTATATTACTAAAATAGTAAGGCAAAATAAGAACATTTTACTTTGTTACTAAAGCAAATTAATACCTAGATAAAACACTTTTAAAAAACAAAACATTTTTCTGTCATGAATTTTATAAATGTTTCTATAATTACAAATTTATATTTTCTTTTCATTTTTATTATTATATTTCCATAATTGGTATTTTTAAGTATTTTATAGTGCCCAAATCATAAAAAATAGTTACGGAGCTACTACTATTTAGTATTTTTGAATTTTAACCTCAGATATTTAAAAATTTTTTTTTACAATTTTGGAATTGTAGAGAAGCTCATTAGCTTTAATTAAAAATCAAAGATAGGTGAATTCAGAGGTACGTTGCTAGACTTTAAATTATAAGTGAATACAGATTATGATATGGTGCACTATACAAATAATTCAAATTCTAAATAGACCCGTAATCATTCATTATTAAAATTTCAAAAACAAAAATTATACTCAACACATCAGATTTAGATATTTTCTGTAGCTAAGAACAGAAGTTATTAAGCTAAATAATATTTAAATTAAGAATTTTAAATTTTAAAATTCTGAAAAATTAGAAAAAAATAATTTTCATTTTAAAAGTTCTATGAAAATTAAAGTTTTATGCATGGTGTACAATTTTTTTAAATGTCAATTGTTTTTTTTTTTTGTTTTTTAATTTGTCTTACAAATTAAAAATGTGTTTTTTGTTATTTAATTCCTTTGGTCTAAAATTGTTTTGGTATTTATTTTGGTACTGGTGAAAAAAAAGATTAAGAAAAAAAAACAAATGACGTACTGAACAAATTACAAGTTTCTATGCGAAAATTTTTAAAATTTAATTTAACAAATTTTAACAACATTATAAATTTTTAGATAAATTTAACACTTGAACTTTTAAAAAAATTTTATTAATAAAACAAAATAACTATTTTGTTATATTTTGTAACATTAACTGTTTAATGTCTAGAGATACTGAATCTTTTTGATAAGAGAAAATTATGTTTTATTTTATACAAAAATTGTGTTTTTATAACTAATTTTTTTATTAATAGTCATTTTACAATTGTAACAAACATTTAAGTTTACTTTTGGACCGGCCCAATTTACCCCCTCATTTTGGGCCTTAAAGTGCTTTTTTGACATGGGACAGTTTCGAGATCTCAGACTTGTACCATGGTATAACTATCGATTTAATACGGCATTTAATTAAGTACTTAAGCTTTTGCAGTTATTCATATCCATGATACGAATCTAGATTTTATCAATAGTTTAAGTTAAGTGCTGCTATGATACAATTGGGAGTCGACCGAAGTTGACTTGAAATTTTTGAAATTAAAAAATAAAAAGATAGGTGTATTAAAAAATTGAATTACAAAAAAATAAATTTTAATGAAATAACCCGATTAGGTGGATTTCTTGAAATTTTGCCATCTAAAAAGTCTAAATGGCTTTTGATTCTTGTCAAGCCCAGGGAGCTAAGCAGTTTGATATGTGAAAATTGGTTGTGATTAATCTTTGAGATATGAAAATTTATAGATAAAAATGATGTTTTGCCAATTACGATCAAAAATATGAATGAAATCGGATATGATTTTTCGTGGAAAACCTTTTTTCAATTTACAAATCGATTCAGCTCACCGAGATCTACAAAAATAATATCCGATTTCATTGATATTTTTGATAGTACAAATATGTTGAATTTAATTTGAAAATCATTTGTTTTTGTCGATTATCTGATTTCTAATTCTCCGAACAATCTTAGTTTTTACAGGGGACAGTTTTTTTTTTAAATATTTAAACTCCAAATAGATTCTGAGGAAGTGTGAGGTTGTATGATTTTGGTTGTATTAATGTACACAAATGATCCTATAAAATTAGATTCAAATTCTTAAATATAATCGGGTTTTAAGAAAAAAAAATCAGAATAAATCTAAATTTTGCAGTTAAAAGCAGAATAATTTTTTTAGTTTGGATTTTAACGTAAAAGAAATATTTCATTTATCTTATTTATTCGAGGAGTCTTATCATTTTTTGTTGACGCAGTTTTTGACGGATAATGGTTATTTCAATTTAAAAATTTTTTTTGCAATTATATTAAAAAAAAAACGAAAAAAAATTTCCAGAGGAATAAACCATTATATTTAGATTTATTCTAGGAATAATACGCAAGCGTATACGGTATTATTGTCAAAAAAGTGAGTTACACATAAACAACTTTAACCTAAAATTTCAAAATTTCAAAATATAACGGGTGTTCAATAAAGGTTGTCGCGTTTATGTTTTCTTTGATAAAATATTTTCTGTAAATCCGAAGCTTTTGAAATTTTATACGTTTGTTCAAAGGACCTTTATGTTCAAAAAAATGTAAAGAGTGACCACCCCCTATGAATCACCTTTGTATTAATTATATTACCTTGACCCCTATTTTAAATGGCAAATGTACTCCCATGTAATGAATTAAAAAAATACAGTTCCAGAAAAATCACTCAGTATTTCATTTTTTTCAATATATACATCTAGTTATTTGCTATTCGCGTCCAATACTAGAATTTTATGACCGTGACCTAGAAAGTTCAGGTCAAGAAATTCGTGACGACGTGGTCACAAAATTACCTAGACCCAATATTTTTAAAGACGCGTAATTTTCGAAACTAATTAAAAAATCAATTTTTGTGAAATTTAGACGTTTATATTCAAAATGACTTGAAATTATATACTCAAATGAAAAATGCTACTAGTTAAAGCATATCTTAGGCTGATAAAGCTTTCAATACTAAAAACTTGAATAAAAAAATTCTAATTCATTTAAATGAGATATTACAAATTAGTTTAATTTTTTGAAATAAACAACGGTACATCTAAAATAAAAAAATTTAATGTAATTTTTAAAGACTAAAAGATTTAAATTCAGAAATTGAGCAATAATTACGAATCATTTATAAATATCATCGTTAATTAGTTTTGTGTCATCACAATTTAAATCAACTAGATTTTTTTTTATATAAAATTTTTTTTACCTTACTAGGATTCGAACCCGTGATCTTTAGCACAATAAGACTAAACTAAAACCACTAGGCCACACTTATGTTTAGAAAATTTTTATTTAAAATTCATTTAAATAATAAAAACGAAATTTAAAATAATTTTAAAATTAAGTAAAAGAATTTTTATTTTTTTTTAAATTTATTTTTTGCTTCTATTTCCCCAAAATTCCATAATGACACGAACAAATTCATTTGAAGACCAGCGTCCGACCAAAACCTCAACTTCTTTTTTGTTTATTTGTCTTAAAACTTCTTTCTCAGCGTCCTTCATCAATTTTCTTGATTCCAACAAGCTCTAATTTTAAAAATTTTAAATTGTTTTCTAACTGAAAAAATTTTCATTTTATTTAAAATTTTACCTCTTTCGGCAATTTTGAGAAATCTTCAATTTTTTTCCAAGCTGTGACTTGAAATGCATCGTGTGGAATTATTTCTGTTACTAAATTTCTTTCGAATGCTTCTTGAGCTGTTAATTTTCTATTAAATAGTAAAAATTCGGCTGCTTTGATTGGACCCATCATTTTGGCAAATGTGTATGATGAACAAGCTTCTGGTGATTGAGCAATTTTTGTAAATGGAGCATTAAAAGTTGCTTTGTCTGAGGCTAAAACCATATCAAATAAACCTAATATAGTTACTGATATACCAACAGCTGGTCCGTTAACTAAAGCAACAAGTGGCTTTGGAAAATTTATAAATGAGTTCACAAAATTTCTAAATAAAAAATTATTGAAATGTACACCTAATTTAAGCCACTTTGGATTTATTCCAAACAGCTAAATTAAAAAAAATTAAACAATTACTCTAATAATACTCCGCCTTCTTGAGCAGCTTTTTTAATATCGTTCATAGCAGCTTGAGTGCTGAAATTAGTCAAGTCATTGCCTGAACAATAATAATCACCTGCACCTGTAATGCATACCATTAAAACATTTGGATTATTTTCAGCCTCCTTTAGAGCTTCTATAAGTTCATTGTACATCTTAAAAAATAAAATTTTAATAGTCTGCATAAAATTATTTTAATAAAATAAACGGATACTTTTATGGTAATGGCATTTAGCTTAGACGGTCTATTCAAAACTATTTTATAAACATTGTTGAACTCAATTGAAGTTTTAATATCTTGAAATTTCGTCGGCTCTGTATTGACAGAACTATTTTCCACTTGTTGATTTTTTAAAAGTTCATTTATCAAGTTTATATATTCTTTTTCAGCTTCTGTCTTAAATAAAAAAAAAAAAAAAGCAATTTTTAGCTAGGAGAATTTATTCATTAATTGAGATGTGTTTCTTACTTATAAGATCAAATAAGGAACAAAAACAGAGAAAGAGAGAGCAAATACTTAAATTAAACTTTTGTTTAAGAGGAAAATTCTAAAGACTATTCTTTATCTTTATTTTCAATAATATTTCGATACCATGGCCAAAATGCATTTGTCTGCTGACAAATAATACTTGTATTAAATGCTTCGAGCTCAAATCAAGAGGTGATTACACTCAGTTTTTAAAATTTAATCAAAAGCTTTTAAAAAAGGTTTCATGATTGGTTTATCTGAAGAACTTATGAATGTAATTAGCGTTTTTATTTATAGAAACAAATAATAAAAGTTAAATTTTTTTTCACTATTTTTAAGACCTTGATAGTTTCGCCTTTTAGCTGCCGTAAATTTAAGAAAAAAAAAAGATGCCTTTATTAAATATTAAAAGTAAGAATTCAGCTTTTTTATCTTTTCTTATTTCTCTTAAGAGAAAAATCGGTTATTTTTAAAAAAAGCTGATTCTTCTGAAGTCAACTTTGCAATAAAAATTAGAACTTAGATTACTGTTGACATTGATTTAAGTTCATTCCAAGCATTCCATTTAGCTCTACCAACAAAATCTACCATACTTGGTTTTGAAGTGTTACATTTACCAACCGTAGCCTTTGATAAAAAATGTAACAAATTAAAAGTTCAAATCTAATCACATTTGGAAATTACCTGTTTAAACAAAGCATAAAGCTTAAGTTTAACATCATTACCAGGATCTTCTTTTAATGTAGCTAATCTAGCCTTAGAATCTTCAAACTCTTTAGAAACGAGAGCATTAAATGATGTCAAATGAAAATTTCTTTATAAAAATAAAGATTAATTAAAACAAAAAAAAAATATTAGATTCACTAGCTTTACTTTTGCGATATTTTCAAGCTTTGAGTTATCCTTTGGAAAGTTAAAATTGATTTAGAAAAGTTTAGCATCTTTCTTTGTTTGAAGCTGTCAATTTTTTTTGTTGAAAATTTTAAACTTTGGATTTAAGTTGAATAAAAATAATAATTTGAATTGATTAAAAGAAAAAAGTGTAAAAGAGTTTTTTTTTTATTTTTAAAAAATATTTAATAAAAAAAAGCTTAACATTAAGTTAAAAATAATTATCAAAAAAAAAATTTTTTTAGAGTTTTGAAAATTTGACAGAATCAGATCAAAAAGATTCAGTAAAATTTTCTTGTGTTTGTATACTATCGTTAATAAACAAAATTTTAATCCACATGAAAACTAAAAACATTAGACACATACTTAGCGACATCATTCCCATAAAAAGCATAATGGCATTTATTGGTATCATTCCTTTTCCAATTGGATCAGGCTCATAATTATAGTTTACAATCGAAACCACATTGAGTATAACTAAACCAATCAATATTATAATAATTGATATTAAATGTGAAAAATAACAACACATAAAAATATTATGTGTCTTCTTCCAAGCTAAAAGAGAAAATTCAATTCTAAAATGCTATTTTCCTTCTTTTTTGTTAATAAATTACCTAAAAGAATTGATAAAATTCCTAATACAATTAAAAATAGGCCAGCCCATATTCCATTTGATATATAAGAAAGATCAATATTAAAACTGATCAATATTATTTGGAGAACAATTTCAATGATTCCGATGATTGCTAAAGTTATTGAATGAACGTAAATATAAGTCCTAGGAAAATTGTCGTTTAAATTTTTTTCAATTTTTTCTTTGCTAAAAAAAGATTTATCTCTTAGAGTTTGGCTACTTGTTGGTACTGGAGGCGCTTGATCCTGCTCAGGTGCTAAATACATTTTTATAAGTGTAAGAAAAAAAAATTTCTATTTTTATTTCTCGGAAAAAAAATTATTGATTATATATAAAATAAGGTAATATGATATGATTTTAAATATTTGGAATATAGAAGAGAAGTTTAGCATAAAAAAGAGTTTTAAATCAATAAAAAAATTATTAAACTCTTCCTTTTTTATTATAATATTCCATAAAACAAGTTTTTTTTTAAAGTTGAGAGACCTAATTTTCAATTTCAAATTATTGACGTTCTTAAAATAAACTTTAAAGGAATTAAAATGTTTTGTTTTAATAATACAGTACATCCCTGAAATAAGTTGACAAGTTTTTAAACAAATCTTAAGAGGGCCTTAAGCATCCGATAAACAAGGTCTTAAGACGTCTTAAACACCTCTTAAGCAATTTTAAAGCAAAAGTAGTATTGTTCAAAAGAAAACTTTTAAGCAGTAATAAAAGGAAAATTTGTGAAAAACGTCTAAAGCAAGAAAATTGTCTTAAAAAACATTTAAGCATTGCTTTTTGACTTTTAAAGATATCTTACTTTCTTAAAAATTAAGAAATAAAAACTCAAATTTTACAAAGATTTTAGAAATATTTAAAAAACATTTTATAATTTTTTAAGTGTGAGTTACACTTAATTTTTTGAATTTTTGAAAAAGCTCATCTATAATTTTGAATTCAAATAAAGAGATAATTTTCACATTTAAATTTCTGTGATTTTTATTTTTGGAATGCGGTTGAAACGAATATGAGGACCAATAAATTTTCAAATAGAGAAGAATTCACGGAAGAAATAAGACGAGGAGTAGAACGCGTACCTTTAGAACATATAAAAAAGGCTGTTAATAGCTTTAGTAAAAGAGTGAGAGCAGTGGAGGAAGCAAAAGGTGCATATTGCCACAAATAAATTAAAAATTAATGATCAAATAAATAAATTTCTTAAAAATTTAGAGTATATTTTTTTTCTTTAAAAAAACTGAAGACTATCATTAAATGTATATTTAATTGAAGCTTATAAACAGAGCAATAAAATGACATGCTTTTTTAATTAAAAATCTAAAATATAAAAAATTCTAATTTTTAGTTGCATCAGTCGATTATAGTGAAAATTGTCATAAAAAAAAAAGTCATAATAAAAAAAAGAAAAATTTGTCATAAAAAAATTGTCATGATAAAAATAGTCATATATGACAATTTTTTAAAAGAAAAGACCGAAAAGAATTTGATTCGTTAATTTTTTATTTATTTTTAATAAGAAAAAAAATATGAAAAAATAAGAAAAAAATAAGAAAAAATTAATTTAAGTCAAAAGTTATTTCATTAAATTTAGGAACATAATTCTCTTTTAGGTTATGTGAAAATAAAAATAAAGATTTAGATTCAATGATTGAATTAAATTCATCTCTTATTTTAGTTTGATCAAAGACTAGACTACCAGGATCAAGATCCATAGCAAGTGACAAAGCATATCCGAGAGCCAACAATCCACAATCTATTGGGCCTTTTTGTTGAGTAACTGGGACATGATATATATTAATATATCTACTTCCGCCTGTTAATCTTTTTAACACATTTTTTATATAATTTAAATAATAAGCTGTATTGTTTAGACTGTCATAGATGTACCAATTGTCTAGAAATAATTCATTGCTACTTGGATGATAATTTGAAACAACAACCCAATGATTAAAAGCATGACACACTTGTATGAAAACTGACTCTCTTAGTGATTCGGGATTAAATGTATAATTTTCAATTGTATAATAATCCGGCATAAACAATCCACTAACATTGTATTTAGTTGAATACAAATTTTGAAATTCAGTTATCTGTAAATTGCTTAGCTCTTGACTCTTACTAATTTTCAACAGCTCTAATGAAACTGGAATACGCTCATAATTTGTATAAGAACGAGTTTCTAAGTATTCAATGTCATTTGATTCATCATGGACTTTTAAACGTTTTGGATTAGGCTCTTGAATGCCTAAAGGTTCAACTTTTGGTAAATGTACATTTGTATATTCTATTAACGAATTCTTCACATGAGTACTTTGTTATAAGTTTTTGATATTCTTTGTTATACGCATCTGCGATTGAAACATCATGATCACTTGTTATAACTTGTACGACAGTTTTAAAGTGCAATAAACAGTCGATTTCACATTGTGTCATTGGAGGATGATAATGTTTTCATTTTTAATGTATTTGGGTCAAATAATGTACCACAGAATCTATTTGTACATCGATACCAATTCGACTTCACTGTAAATATTTAAGGTGAAAATTTTTCCACATATATGTGTATGAAAAGTTAACCACATATATGTTTAAAAAAATTCTCAAAAATGAGAAAAAAAAATATTTATAAAAATTTTTCATCTCATTTATGAGAATTCATTTGCTCATCGGTTTTCAAATTTCCACTTTTGAGAGTAAATTTTTTCTCATAAATGTGGTTAACTTATTATACACATATATGTAGAAAAATTTCCACCTTAAATATTTACAGTGTTCTTTTCATTTTTTTGGTATCGATATTGCTGGTAAATGATTTGTTTGGATTCTGGGTCGATTCGAATAATTTCTTGGTCCATTTTTTATTTTTATTTGAATTAATTTAAGATAAGTATAAAGAGAATTATTATCGATGAATGAGTACATTTTTATATTAAAGTTTATTGACAATAAGTTGAGTAAATCAAAAAATTAATTTAATTAATTTTAATTAATTAAGCGGTTTCTATAATATAGATGCCTTTTTAAATACACCTAATTTCTTAAAAAAATTTTTTGTAAGATTTCTTTTTTTTTAAGGTAACCAATCAAATATATAAAAATTAAAAAGCATGATTGGTTTAAAAAAGTATGACAATTTTTTTATGACAATTTTAACATTATGACTAATTATTTTTATGACAAATTTTTCTGTCAATATTATTTATGACAATTTTGACTATCTCCCATCAGTCCCTCATTTAAAAGCTAAAACTTCAGTGAATATTTGTACACAATTTCAAATGAACATCTTATCTCTATCAAAAGTTACAAAGAAAAGAAACCATTATCCTTATATTTCTCATTTTTACAAAAATGTGAAAATTTTGAGGTTTTTTCAAAATAATTTTTTTAAAAAACATCATAAAATCATGATCAATAGCTCATTTAATCAGCGTAAAATTGAATCTACATTAATTCGGCGAGTATCAAATTAATAGTATTAATTGAGAGAAACAAAAAAGTAACAATTCGACGAGTTACATTTAGACAGGTATTAATTCGACATAATTTAGTTAATTTTCGAAAGTGTTAATTAAATAGAATAAATTCGGCGAAATCATTTTGATGTAATTACTTAATTTTTAAAAATATCATATCTCTGCTTTTTTTTGGCTATATTTTTTTGTATGCACCAAAATTACTTAACTTAGAACTAAAATTACTGAAAATTTCTTATTTTCATTTTGAGTATAAAATTAATTATCGAATTTTAAATTTATTATCGTTTTCAAATTTAATGATTGTAAATAATTTTACTGAATTTTTTCTTAAAAGCAATAAAAAACCGATTTTTACCTTTAATGTTCGAATAGAAATTCTATTTATTGAGTTTTTCTATCAGAAAGAAGATTTAAAATATTGATCTCATAAGTTTACCCGCTATTTTTTTAAATTCCTTAAGTATTAAAAACATTTTATTATTCCATGTTATATTGTCAGTCAATTTTTAAATATGCATTAGAACTTATTTTTATGTCAAAGAAACACCTACAAATGTTAAATATTCGTCAAAACATTCTAATTAAACGATCAATTGGTTTAAGTAAGTTTGTAAAAACTACTCCGTTATTCAACTGCTTAAAAATAGACAGTATTGAACAACTGTACTTAAAACATAAAGTTTATATGTACAAACAGATAAAATTAAATATTATTTCAAATGCTATCTTCCTGAAACTTAAGTCTTTATATGACCAAAAAGTTCTTTTAAAAGAGAATAGTTTTTTTGGTCAGTTAGAAGATGTAGAGAAAATAACTGGAACAGAGGGAGATTTAAATCCCAATGTAACACTTAAGTTAATTCAAGATCTCGTAAAGTGTGAAAACGCTGGCTTACTTGATTCAGTGAAATATATGGTTAATAATATAAAGGACGGTGATTTTTCAATAAATTTAAATATTTTATACAATTTACTTAAAATACTAGTTTATTTTACTTTTTTACAAAATTAGCTTCTTTTTTTTTTTTTTTAGAACTTTTATATTATTGTTTACAGCCTATGAGGCAATTAATTTTAAATAAATAAATAAAATAAAATAAAAAAAAATAAATATTTTTATTTATTTATTTAGTTATATATTTGTTTTTATCTTTAATTTAATTCATAACTATAAAAAAAATTTTTCTCAGGGCAAACATTTACTAAAATACATTTATTGTAAAAAAGACTCAATACACTTTTAATAGAAAAACATCAGAATATTTAAAAAAAAACTAAATTTTTAAAAAAGTCTTTTAAAATTAAATTAAAAAGCGATTCTAAGTAATTTTATATTTAGTAATTAATTTTTATCTAAAAATAAATTTTAATATCGATAACTTAATTTTTCGTCGAATTATTACTTTTAATTAAAACTTCGCTGAATTAATTCACTTTAATTTGATTTCGCCGATTTACTATCTCGCAAAATAATAGTCATCGGAATAATGGTCTCTAATTGATACTCTCGAAATTGTATTCGTCGAATTGATGGAATACCCGTAAAATTATCTTCAAACTGACTATAAAACTTGTTTCCCAATTTTCATAACCCTCGAGGACAATTTAGGGTCGAGGTGGGGGTCAAAGCAGAGGGTGGTTCATGCTGGAAAAATTAAAATTTTAAAAAAGCAATATTATTTTCGGAAACTCGACAAAATTCTGTATTTGAGAGTAATTTTTCATAATTTTATCATTATGACACAATAATTTTTTTTTAATTTGAAAAAACTGCCAAGCATTTTTGGGCACCCGTTACGTTAGAAAATGTTTTTAAGATATGCAAATACATCTTTTAAAACAATTTGAGTGTTTTTTTTTGTATGTAACATTAATCAGAACGATGAAAGATATTTTTTCGATTTCAAATTATTTTTAGAGCGAAATTTAAGGTTCCCATAACCATAAACGCTAGTTTTAGTTTCGGTTTTTTTCGAAACCTGATTATTTCTCGTAATTATGAATAACTTGGATCCGAGCTTTTCATTTTTGAAGGATACACTTTTGACTTTAATATTTACTAAACATTTGATAAAGCAACATTATTGTTTCTAGATTAAATTAATTTTGAAAATTCAATTTCAAATTATTTTTGGAAAATTACTTTAAAAAAATTTCTTTTTCCTTTTTTTTTTTTGAATAGCAATTAATTTCACAAAATTTATAGTAAGTTTTATAGAGAATAAATCTATCTTCAATATGTAAATTTAATAATCAAAACTTTTTGTTACTTAAATGAGTTGAAAAGTTTTACTAGGGTTTGTAGTTTGGGGAACCCTAATAACAAATTTAATTTAAATCATTTGTCATAATCCGAAACAGTAGATTGAATTTGATAGAAACGATTGATTAAATATTCGAGTTACGTTGGTTTTGGTATAATAGGAATACGCTTCGCTTCGCCAAGTTAGTAAGTTCGGTAGAGGTTAAGTATATTAATTTCAAAATTATATAGAATTTAGAGCTTGATTTTTTTTTATTAAAAATACTTTAAAAAATAAAAAAAAAAGACTACTAGTCGAAACTTAAATTAAAGTTTTCTTTGTAAATTATTTGGAAAGCTGCTGGTTTATATGCCCACAGGTATGAATTTAGTAGATTACTCTAGACAAAAAGTTTGCAACATATTTTGAGAATTTGAGAGCAATAAAACTACAAAGTCAAAATAATTTATGTCAATTTTTATTAAAGAATTCAAAGCAAAAATTTGAAACTTTGTTAAAATTTTTAATTAAAAAAAAATGAGAAATTTAAACATAGAATTCGAAGAGGCCAAAATTTTGGTAAATAAGCTTAGAAATGAACCTGATAATGATACTAAACTCAAACTCTATGCTTTCTTTAAACAAGTAAAACTAATAAGATTGTAATTGATTAAATTCATAAATTTTTATATATATTTTTAAGGCTAATGTAGGAAAATGTAATACTCCTAAACCTGGTATGTTGGATATAGTCGCTAGGTCAAAGTGGAATGCTTGGAACGATTTGAAAAAAATGTCTCAAGTTAGTTTTATAGAAATGAAATTAATTTTTATTAAATATAAAAATTTTAATTAATTAAGGACGATGCCAAAAAATCCTATATTGAATTGGTAAACAAACTATATTCAGAAGAAAATCCGTTAGAGAAAAAGAATCCAATTAAAGAAAAAGAAAAATTTACTGATATTTTAACTTCTATAGAATTTGATAGTATTTATAAAATTATTTTAAATAGACCAAACAAGTTGAATGCATTATCTGGAAATGTAAAGTTTTTTTTTGGATTTTGGCAAAATAAAAATTATTAGATTTTTTTTTTATTTAATAAGATGTATTCAGAAATAGCCATGGCTCTAAAAGAAGCAGAAGAAAATCCAAAAATAAAAATATGTGTTTTTACTGGCGCTGGTGATTACTTTAGCTCAGGAAATGATTTGTCAAATTATACAGTTCAAAATGAGGATCCTAGAGATGCGATCAAAAAAGGCTGTGGTCTAGTTGAGAATTTTATAAATTCATTTATTAATTTTTCAAAGCCATTAGTTGCTTTAGTTAACGGACCTGCAATCGGAATATGTTTTACTGTCTTAGGATTATTTGATTTGGTTTATTGTAGTGACAAAGCAACTTTTTATGCTCCTTTTACACGTTCAGCATTGTCACCTGAGGGATGTTCGTCATACACGTTTCCTCGTCTTATGGGTCATTTGAAAGCTTGTGAAATTCTTTTATTTAATAAAAAATTAAATGCAGAAGAAGCTTTGACACGAAATTTGGTTAACGAAATTTTTCCTCATAAAGAAATGAATGTTTTATTCAATAAGAAAATTGAAGAATTTTCTAGATTAAATTTTGCCGTAAGAAGTTTAAAACTTAGCTTTCTTCTTTCTTAAAGTTTTATAGTTTAACGAAAACTCAAAGTTTCATTAGCTGTCATTGAAATTCATGAAATCATCTCGTGAATGACCACAGCAGTATATATAAATATCTAAACTGAGTATATACAGCGTTACTGTCTAATTAACAGCGTACCCATCCCGGACCGTACCCAAGAAAAAAAAACTTTCAAAAATAAAAAAAAAAATTTTTTTTGTACGGTTTCGGTTCGCGAACGTTTTGGGTACGGTACGGTACGGGTCCGGTCCGGTGTTAATTCGGTGGAAAAGCTGAATCATTTTGATCTTAAGCTTATGCAATATTTTGCGAGATCTAAAAATTAAGTTACCAAATTAAGCTTGATATTTATATTCAACATCGTGTAAAATAATTGCAGTTTTTTAGTCAAATCTTAATGTTAGAAATTTGAATACAAGTTTTCAGTGGTTGGAATTCTAAAAAAATATTTATATTAAACTTGACTGCTTTTTTTTGATCTTTAGGAAAATCTAATTCTAGTTAATCTGTTCAGAGAGACAATTTAAAATTTTTTATGACTGTCAATGATTTAAAAAAAAAACTTCTTGACAAGTAGTATGTTTTATTTCTTTTAGGTATAGATTGTCGTCTATTCAAGATTTCCTATACTGTTCGCGAAAAAGGTTTATCATAATCGAAATAAAACTTATAAGCAATAATTAATGGAGTAGACAATTTTTTTAACGATAATTTATTTTTCTCAGAAAAGATATTTTTAATTTAAATTTAAAAATACATTTTTTATTTTGATTCCATGAGAAATTTAATTACTTGAAAACTTGCGCCCATAATCTTATTTATCGTATAGCAAGTTTTTCTATCGCATTAGATATTGCTTATCGTTTTAGAAATTCTAATTAGATCCCAAAGCCTAGTTTTAGTTCTTTCTTAAAATTTGATAATCTAAATCAAGCATCGCTAAAAATTTTATATTTAATTTTAAAGTCGTTAGTTGAATCTAAGCAATTTTTGAGAGACCTAAACCGAGAAGAATTAGTTAAAGTTAACAAAAAAGAAATGGAATTTTTACAAAAAAGGCTATCGTCCGGAGATTTTATGGAAACAGTTATGTCATTTATGAACAAAAAGCCAAAGTTATAAGGCGAAATATGTAGCACAGAAAATAATAAAATTTAAGTATTTTATTCGAATTTTTTTTTAAATAAATGAACAAAAAATTATTTAAAAAAATTAATTTTTTTATTTAACACTAATTCCTTTTTGAACCTCTTCGGATTTATGTGTACCATCACAAAATGGTCTGTTTTTTGATTGTTTACAATTACAGAACCATACATCTTTAGTTTCTTCGGCAACATATCTAATTGGACGATATTTAGGCAATTTTTTTTTCAAGTGTGTAGTCCATAACATTTTATGAGTCGAGTCACAGAATGGCTACAATAAAATTAATTAATTTTAACTAAATAACATAATGAAATCAAAAATTAAAAAAAAACTTTACTTGATTGTTACTGTAGCCACAAGTGCACAAAGAATAGGATTTTCCTTTTTCGACAGTGAATTTAAATGGTAATTTTTCGTAAATTCTACCTCTGGGCGGACCATCTAGAGAATATTCCTCTGGAAATAACGGCGTTTCTGGGTGAGTTTTAATATTTAAGATCTTTTTGATGTACTCATTTTCTTCGTTTTTAGCACTAACGGCATAATCCTCGTTGCCGTCTAATGATGGTGGATATTGAAGAGTCTTAAAAACTAGCCTTGAACGGTATCTGTAGCGATTTGCAAAAGCTTGCTTTTATTAAATAAAACATTAAAAATTTAATTTATATTGATTAAACAAGAGATTTTTAATTACTTTTTGGTAATAAAGGTCTAAACTTTTGGCAGCTTCTTGGAAAAAAGACGTTTTCCGAATTAAACTATTCATTTTTTGAACTAAGTGGATGTTTAAAAATTCAAAAAAAAAAGCTTTTTTAAAATATATTCAAATAAAATATTGCAAGTTTTTTTTTTGTTGAAAAAATATAAACAAATATAGTCTTATTTCAAATTGCAAAAATAATTTTCCAACAGTTTCTTAAAACCAAGTAATTAAAGCATCGTATAATCTTGTGGTAGAGATAAATAAAATAACAACCCAGTCTTTTAAAGTGTCACACGCTATATTTCTTGCAAATAGCACTAACTAATTATATTATGGTGAATTAGAAAATTATCCATTCTTAGTGAATTATCAGTGATATACCTTCCTAAATATATTTTGATTTAAAAAAAAATTTAATCAATTTAAAAGAATATTTCAAATATTCTTAATATTCTATCTTAAAAAAATTTCTAAGGTAAAATACAGTACAAATTAAAACTAACTTGTACGACTGTTTTCCTTCTCAGGAAAGGACGAGTTTCAAAAAAATAGGTTATAAAATATTAGTTTTTATTGAATGTTTTCTTCAGAGGAAAAGTCGAGGAAGAGTTGAAGAAGAGTCGAGGAACAAAATGCGTACAAGTTAGTTTTAATTTGTACTGTATTAGGTAATGTTACTTTCTTACATTAGAACTTTTCATATCAAAAAACGAATGACCGTATTTCAAAAAACTTTCGGTCGGTAAATTTTTTTTTCCAACCGATCAGAAAATTGGATAAAACTCGAGTAATCTTATTTTAGTCCATGCACTACTTGTCAGCGCGTAAATTATTATTTCTTTATTTGAATTAAAAATTATTAAAAAAGAGCTTTTTCAGAAATTCAAAAAATTAAGTGGAACTCACACTTGAAAAATTGGAAAATCTTTTTTAAATATATCTAAAATTTTTTTGAAATTTGAGTTTTTATTTCTCAATTTTTATCTATAGATAACCGTAACCAGTTTTCAATTTCAAGATGTTTCAGAAGTGATTACGCTTACGGTGAAAAGTTACGGTCGATGTTACATTTTTATAAGAACCATATTATATGTGACATGCTTTAGAAGATTCAATAACTAATATAATTTTTGGTTCTTCGATTTTTTTAAAGATTAAATTAAATGAATAATAGAGGTAAAAAATATTTATTAACCATGAAAAAAAAATAGCTTGAACAAAATAATGAGCTTTATATTAATTTGGAATGCTTTAGAAATTTTAAAATAAAAAATTTTTTATTTTTTTCTTTAAAAAAAATATTTTGAAATAATAACCGTTCAAAAAACTTAAGAATCGACTAGATCATTATTAACATGAACATAATTTTCATGAGAATCTACATCGTCTTGGTCATTCGATTCAACTTTATCCTTATTCAATTTAAGTAAATTTTTCTTGAAACCAAAACCAACTGTTGATTTACTCTTTGCCAAAAGACCTTTTTTCTTTGTTGTAATTGGACTTGTTTCATTCAAAGCCATTTTATTACTCTTGGCATTATTTTCATTCTCTGTTTCTTTACTGGAATGACCAATATTTGGAGTTAAAGATTTTTTTTCTATAAATTTAGTTCCGAATAATTTTAACAAAGTCATTTTTTCATGTTCTTCAATTTGTGAATCAGTTAATTGTTGCTGAGAATTAGATCTCCTATTTCGATTGATTAATTTATTCACCGGTTGAATAGGGATCTTCATTAATTTATGCTTAATGGCCTGAGACAAAAGCGCTTTTTTGACATGGGATTTTAGAGCATTAATCAGATCGAGCCATGTCCAAGTTTTGTCATGAACTTCAAATAATGGAAATATTAAACTTACATTGTTTAGATCTTTGATATTTTTCTTGTCGACATTAGAGCTTTTATAAGAAACTAATAGCTGAATTTCAGGAATTTTAATGCAAAGAAAAGTGTTATTGTTAGCTGAGCGCTGTTTCATTATTTCTACATCTTCAATTTGTAAATGATTATTCCGAGCGTTTGCTTCATTGCTACTTAAACTTTGAGTATTATTGACAGTATTGTTTGAAACTGGTAAAACTAAGCTTGGAGATGCTATTACTAGATTATTACCTTTTAGAGACGATTGACTTGGTCGTTTATGATGGCCTAAAAAATTTTTTAGTCCACTTGGACTTTGTACTTTAGTTATTAAATTATTATTTTGATTTGTATTCGATTTGATTTGATTAAAAGGTGATGATGTTGAATTTAATAAATTAGCATTGTTAGAAGATGCTAAAATTATTTTAAAATTAATTAATAATAATCTTTTATTGCGAGGAACGAGCAACGTTACGAGCTTATACCCAGATGTATACATACAAAAAACTGGGGACTGAACGTTTTTTCGAATGAAACTTTGAAACCCAACAATCTTATTGGACGAGTTCTTATGTAAATCTATTG
>NTPY01000883.1:498790-563267 GCA_002922825.1 Brachionus calyciflorus
ATAAATAAAATTAAAAAAAAAAACATCACAATCTTTTTTCTTCCTTAAAAATTAAAATCATTTTTAAGGAAACCACATAAACACTTAAAACTAACGACTCGTTACTCGCATATATAAAGCTCTGCTTCCTGTATCTTATTTTGTTTGATTAAAAAAACAAATAACGTGTGTTTCAAAATGTTTGTCGTTTTTTTGTTTTAAAAAAAATTATCTTATGAGCATTCAAAACTGACGAAATTTTATATATACAGACAATCAAATCTCATTTTTAGAAAATGCTATGTTTCATATCTCTATGAAGCGATTTCCGGAAATAAATAAGTTATTGAGGTTATTGAGATTGAATACTATTTTAAAGCATATTAAATTCTGATAAAATGATATATAGGACATTATTTTTGACTTTTCAATCAAAAGTTAAACTCAAAGCCAAATTTCAACATAAATGGGAATATGGTTTAAAATTGTATATTAAGACTGTAATTTTTTTTTAAACAAAAAAACGACAAACATTTTGATTTAAGATAAAGTATTTTAATATTTCGTATTTAATTCTAAAAAAACTTATGAACAGTTTGGATGCGATGTTTAGCGATTGTTCAAGAGTAATATTTTGAAGTTGTTTCTCTTAAACACATTTTTTCTTTACATCTTTTTCAAGAGCCCTTTAAGAAGCTCACAAACATGGCTATTGGCCAGTTTCAAAGTTGTTTAAGAAAATTTTCAAAAGATGCTAACTTTTTTCACAAATGTACTGAATGTTAAAAAAAAAATTTTTTCAATTTTATCTCGTAACAGTACCAATATCGTTTCTTAAGGATTCTAAATTTTTTAAAGCTCAAACGACAAGACTCAATCTTTAAAAAAAAAAAGAAAACTTTTGTCAATTTTTTTTTATGGTAAGTTAGTACAAGAAAGTATTTGTCGTGAGTTCGAATCTTGTGCCAGTCGAATAAATTAAAATTTCTTTGCGTAAATTTTATATTTAATAAAAAAATTAACTAAAATCCTAATTTATTTGGAACAGACACCAAGAGTGTTTAAACAAAATCAATTTTTTTTACCTGAATTCATATTTTGCTTGATACTTAATTGTTCTTCACTATTAAAAAATTCATCATTAGGTTGACTCTCAAAAAAATATTTAATCATCATTTTAAAAAATCGATTTGTTAAATTGATCATCAAAGGCGATACATTTAATTCTAAATGTTCAATTACAGGTATTCCAACTGGTGGACGTTCTTTGCATAAAATCCTAATCATTGTCGAATTGTGATGATTAATACTCATATTAATCTCATTATTATTACTATTATTGTTATTATTGGCTAAAGAAATTGATGATATTGATGACGAATTCGAAACTGATTGGGATATTGAAGCTGATGTAGATGAAGATTGTGAATTGTCATCATTTTCATGTAGACCTTCATGATCTATTTGTGAACTATCGAAAAGACTTGTTAAAACATCTTCATAGAATTTATTCTGCTTATTTTTCAATGGTACTAAATCCTGAAGTTTACAAAATTCAATTTCTAAATTATGCTCAACACAATCCAGCTCTTGTTGATTGGTTACTTTAGTATATAAAAAATTTTTCATTAAAAATTTAGCCAAACCACTTCGTCCATCATCGTCATTTAACTTCCATTTCGTATTCTTAAACCATATCTCATATCGTTTGGGTATTTCACTGTTAAGTATTGACTTTTGAGCAAGTTGATCTAAATCAACTATATCCGAATATTTTTTACTCGATGGCAATATTAACCAAGGATTAATTTTTTCATTTTCTAGCACATATTGTACAAACATTGGAGTTTGTGCTAGATTATACGCTCTTTTTTCAACCATCATCTCTTTATAACAACTTATTAAGATATTTAATTCATCACTCAATTCACTAAGCATTTTTTTACATTCTCTATACTGTTTTTCCATATTTTTATTCTCGAGTTTAAGCTCCTGAATTACATAGATATGATTATTTTGGCTACTTAAACCACCATATTTAGCATTGAACTCATTTATTTCATTCTCAATTTTTTCTTTTAAATAAAAAATTTGTTTTTCCAATAGACGTAAATTGCACAAAAGTTGTTTGGTCTCAATTTGTTTCAATTGTATGTATTGTTTTAACGAGTCCAAATTACCCATGGACAATTGTAAATTAAATTTAATCGATTTTTGTCGATCTATAATTTTCTTGCGACGCGGTCGAAAATACAAAACTAAATTGTTTACAATTTCCATGAATAATTTATACTGTGCTGAATTACATGCCAAATTAATATCATGATGTATTAGGGTAAAGCAATCAATAGGCTCGTTAAAACTAGAATTTAAATCGAGAAAATATTGATTGTTTTCATTTGATTTAGAATTTTCTTTAGTCAATAAATTCGATAGATTAAAAGTAGATGCTGAAGTTTGAATCGAATTACTAAAATTATCATCTGGTATTTTATCATAAAAACCTATAAGATAAAATTCACATTTACATTTAGATACAATTAGCTGTAATTGATTGGAATTATTATCTATATCGATTACAAAACAAGCTGGTAGATCCTTGGGTGGATCAATTAAATCATCACTTAACCAATATTCTGAATTAAGAGTATTCTTATTTAAAGCAGCAAAATATTGCATATTTTCCAAGTGTCCACTCCAAGAAATTTTTTCTAAATATCGTTGAGATTTCCACACGGGTTTATGAACATGTTGAACTACATGAGCCCTAGCAGCCGATATAATAACATAGTCATTTTGTTTTTCATTATTCTGTGTCTTTTTAGGCTTTTGCATAAAGCTTAGAAAAGTGTCTGCATTGGGCGATAAATCGTCCAAACTTAATTTAATTTGACTATTTATTAATTCAATAGAAACATTTTCGCTTAAAATATCGGCCATTTTATTAATGGCATTCAAGCCATAAATTAAATTATTAAAATTGGAATTTGTTTGAGTCGATGTTTTATCATCACAAAAAATATTTGAATTTAGATTTTTTTCACTATCCAACTTATTGAGCAACTCTTCAAAATAATTTTCGAATTTTTGATTATTTTTGTTGGCACTTAAATTTTGTTTCGTGTCACTAGTCTTACTCGAAAGTCTTTGATGATTTTTATATTGAGACACAAGGTGATTTTGTATGAGTTGATCAGTAAATAAATCATATTGTTTTAGAGTATGAGCCGATAAATTATGTCTCAAACGTTTTGATTTATTGTAAATTTCATACAAAATAAAAACTACATCACGATTGACCGTATTCCATTTGAGCTTTAAATTTTTAATTAATAGATTGTGTTTTGGTTGATTGGTGATTTGTACGGGAACAAGACTTGACATTGACGCATTGGTTAGACTAGTTAAATTTAAATTAAAATTTGTTTCTGGATAAAAATTATATTGACATAATTTTTCACGTTCGTAGCTGATGGAATCTATTTTCATAAAAAAATTTCTCATCGCTGGTTTCGAATCGAGAAATTTGATTGATCTCTCGTTCATTTCGAGCATAAAAGGATCTGATTCATTTGAATTTTGTTGAAATTTTTCATTACTCGGTGTATTAGAGCCATGGGTACTAGGTGACATTAAATATATTTTAGTATATTGTACACTAAATTTCATCAATTCTACTGACCAATTAGGTTTAGGTCGTCTTTTTAACTTGTCTAAAACAGGCGCTAAATCAAGTTTGAGCGATGAATTCATTAAAAAGTCATCACTTTCTAATTGAATGCCATATTGTTCACTAGCCGAAGACCAATAAATAACATTGATTTTTGGTAAATCGAATTTAAAATTGACAAATTTAAAATGTCTACTCAAAAGAGCTTTTCTTGGTCGTACATTTTGAAATAGTTTACCACGCTTAGTCGGTCTCGTAATGGCACTTAATAAATTTTTTATTTTTTCCAAAAATCTTGACGTACTCGCATAGAATTTACAAGTTGGAGTATCATTATTATTAGAATTATTTTCTAGCTTACAAATAAAAGAAAATGTTAAATTTAAATTTTCAGATCTAAATTGAGAATAAGAATCATGTTCTAGAGAATTAATGACTAAGGGTACTTTATCCGGCGCACATAGAATAACCAAATTATGAGAGTTTGCAATGTTATATTCCCTTAATTCAGACGATTTATTATAGACCTGTGCCTTACACAACCAATCAATTTTAATTTTTGCTTTTAAATTGGGCAAATGAAGAAGGCAACAATCGTCGTATTTAGACTCGGTGTTTAAAAAAATGTCCAGACCACCGTCAAATGACATTTCCATATTTTTCCAATCGAACATCAAAGGCGTCCATACTAATTTCATTTCCTCAGTTCGATTGTATGGGTCCATACTAACATGATATATAATTTGACATTGTTGCATTAGAATGGACATGCGCCCATGAAAATAGAGTCTCGATTTGTCCCACCAAGGCATCGGTTTACTCGGATCACGTGCCGGATGAATTATTTTTTCCAAACTTAAATTCAATTGAGCCATACAACCCTCCCAACAAGGACCATAAGCATAATTAAAACTCGTCATTTTACACGATAAATCGTAATAAAATTTAAATGGTGACATGTTTCTTTCGATCAAAAAATTACAATGATCTAATTCTTGTAAATTTTTCGAAATTGAAATTTTAACTTGACGCCTAGCTCTCCATGGTACAGCATATTCTGAACCTAAAAATTTACCATAAAAATTTATTGAATGCATTTTAAGTAATGGTTGAGGATAGTCTCTAAAAATAAGCTTAAAATCTTGTATATTTAGATTTATTTGTCGACACCACAATATTAAATAATTTTCAGCTGGGTTAAAATCTTCGCCTTCAGAATTTAATTTAGGAGGAGGTGGACTAAAACTATCGATGTTTCTAAGTATGTCATAACACTTTTGTCTACCATGCCAATCTAAATCACACAAAGCCTTAAGTTGTAAATTTTCTGAAACGACACAAAAAAGTTCTGTTCTAGGTGCCGATGAATAAATTAGCTTGGATCTTTGAATATAAATTTTCGACTCTCTTTCCAATAAAATTTCCAATGCTTGATTTTCTAAATTATTTTCTCTTATTGAACGACGTTGTTCTAACGATTGGCGTCGTTTTATCGATTCGAGATACTCATCGCAAATCAATGAATAATTATAAGAGAGTTTAACCTCAAATGGATCGTCCTCAATGACCAATTTAAGTTGTTTTAAATTAAGAACAAAATCAGGCGATAGACCATCTTCAGGATTTAATAAAATTTTTTTCGCTGGTATCTCATGGATTTTATATAAACATTTTCTTAAGTTGAGTACATGATCAATAAGCTTAGCAAAGTCATAACTGAACAAAAAATTAACGTAAATTAGATCAAAATTAGAAAATAAAATTTTATTTTTAACAATTCTAGTCCCTAGTATGGTCCTTTCGTTTAATAAATAATCGCTTTTTTCATCAGTAAAAATATTTAATTTATAAATGTGAATGAATTTACGCTTTTTTAAGTCGTTGTCAAGTAGTGAATAATCGTCAGTATTAGTGAACACAGTGATTTCGTTTAGGCTTAAATTAAAATTGTCTCTAGTATAAGCGAAATAAAAATTATTCAAAAAAAAAGATAGACTATCGACTAGTTTAAAATTGGAATTAAAATATTTATAACTTTGAGTCTTGGGTGGTTCTAGGAATTCTTTTTTGGACGAGTCTTGAGAATAATCGAACAACATATTAAATAAAATATTTGTTTGGATTAAAATCTTGAGGCTAAAATTTGATACCAAAGTATCATTGGTTTTTTTAAATAAATTTCGATACTTTTTTATTGATTTAAATAAAACTTCATTTAGTATAAAATGAGATTTTAATGACCATGTTATCAAGACATCATTTAGAGTAAGATAATAATCATTTGAGTTCTTTTTAGACAAGGAAACACTCTTGAGTAAAAATACTAAATTTAAATTATTATCTTCTTTGAAGCGTTCAATAATACTTTGATTAAACAAATACTGCGATTGAGACTTGACTAAATGACTAATGTGATTTTGAACACAATTAAATGATTTGAGATTAAAATCGAGTGTATCGTATTTTTTAAGGCTTAAATTTTCCAAATAAAAATTTAAAAAATATTTTTTTTCGAATAAGTGAATTAAATTCGCTTCGTTTAATTTAAAATTTAAAAAGAAATTTTTTTTTTCACGTTGACTCGTCGATGATTTTTGATTTGATATGAGTGTTATTAAATTATCTAATAATGTAGGACAATGTTCGTAGAAAATTTGGTCTATAAAAAAGCTTAGAAATTTACGTCTAGGTTCATTGCGTAATTTAAATTTAAAAAAATTACAATTTATAATATTGCCCCAAACGTGTTCGTATTGTTTTTTCGACACGGAATATTTAAATTTTTTATAGTTTATCGATTGAAACAACTTTCTTAAATCGTTAGTTTGACTAAATAAATTATTCGAATATTTATCATTGGGTGTATTTTTTTGATTCGACTTAAATAGAACAAAATTATCTGTTTCGAATTTGAGTAAATTTTTTAAATTTGTGTTTAAATTTATGAATGAAGCGCCCAGAGCATAAATTTCATTTTGACCTGAATTAATTAAATTTAAATAGATATTATTCAGTTTAAATTCAAGACGAAATTTTCTCGACACACTTGATCCTTTTGATTTATAATTTTCCCTAATTTTACATATAGCTTTTTTCAATTCATCTATATGGATATAAATACTTGATTGCTCGCATTTTAGAACCAAATCGTAAAAATGCTCCATCGACGCTTTATTATTGAATATTTCAATGACTAAATTATCGATTAAACGATTCGATTTACTCAATAATAAATCATTTAAGCTGTTTAAACTAAGTCTTAAATAGTCCAAATTGGTATTGTATAATTCTAAATGATTCAGGACATGACGATTGTTAATAGTCAATTTATTAACTAGCACCGATTTTAAAGCGTTTAACTTGAAGTGATTTTTTGAACCATTTGGTTTTATAGTTTTTAGCTTATCTAATAGTTTAAGGTCTTTAATGCTTAAATTAATTTTATCGGATTCTAATTCAAGAGATTTAAAATCGTTTAATGCTGTATCAAGAGTTAACCTATTGACAACGACGTCATTTTCATAAATTGACAAGTTTAATTCGTCAAGACTAAAACGTAAAATTTGCTTATTTTTAAGATGTATTTTAAGCTGTTTAATTTCAATTTTAAAATCGGAGGACAAGTTTACTTTTAAATTTTCTAAATTAATGCCTCCAATATAAGTGAGATAAAATGAGAACAACCAAGGTATTTTGAATTCCGATTGAGATTTATTATTTTTATTTAAATTAATCGAAATGTTACTTGAACATATTAGAAATCGTTCGCTTACATTCCGATTAACAAAACAACTTGATAACCATATTTTACCAAAAATAAAATTATAACTCGAGTCGAGTGAGTCTTTTTTTTTAATGGTAAAATTTTTCAAGTGATTTCGATTAAATTTAAAATTGATATTTAATTTGTATTTGATAGATATGAGCCATAAAACGAATTTGACTAAACACCACACGGTTATTAATAAAAAACTTATGAATAATACATCCATAATTTAAAAAGTTATTAAAATTTTTAAAAAAAATAATAACGAATTTATAAAAATAAAATATCACATCTCTATAATATATTTGAACAACATGAACAAAAATAAATTAAATATTAAAATATGAGTAATTCGATAGCTTTTTTTTTCAGGGATCTAAGAGAATTTTTATTTTCAAAGCTATTGTCAAATTTTTTCTAAGTTATAAAAAAACTGACTTGATATACAAAAAAAAATATATGAGATTTTATCCTAGAGGAAATCAATAGAAAAATTTATTGAAATCTTGTGTAAGTTTTTTTTCTTTTTTGATGAAAGAGCAAGAGAAGTTTCCTTGATTAAATTGAATTTAAGGAATCGAAATAAAATGTCATTTGAAATCTAATTGAATTTTAATTTTCTTATTTAATTTCATATTCGAATTAACATTTTCCTTTTCTTTTTTCTTTCATAATAAAAAGTTTAATGTAATTGTTTCTTATGATCCTTGGAGAATATTTTATCTAAACTAAAAATTAAATAATTGATTATTTTCATCTAAATTCTTGTGATTAATATTTTTAGTGCCTTTCAAAATAAAAAAGTAAGTTAAATCTAATTTTTAAATAGGTTATCTTGGCAAATTTTATGAATTTTTACCTTAGTTCATAAATAACGAAATTTTGGTACTGTTTATTGACATTGCTGAACATAAACAAGCTTACTATATTCCAATTTGGTCAGATATTAGTAATACATAATGCTCTGATAATAGGTTACATATACCGTAAACTCTTGACTATAACTCTAATGGAAAGTGATTGACAATCCCAATTAATCTCCATTAAAATTATAGGCAAGAGCTTACGGTATTAAAAAAAACTTTTTAATTTATAAAATCGTTTTCTAATTAGATTGGCAAGTTTTCATAAAAAAGAGGCATTTGAGTATAAAAAAAAATTCAAAACCGAAAAATTTTTACCGCTTTTTTTAGCTCTTTTGTAATATTTAAAAAATTTTTTAGGATTTTTTTTTTTGACTTTTTAATGCTATTTTTTTTTGTAAACTTGCCAATTTCCAATTCCAAATAAAAAAATATTTATCCATAATCTAAACTGCATTCAATCTAAGCTAAAATACACTTTCAAACTGACTCATTTTAGCCTTTTTTTTCAAGGGGATGTTAAACTTAATCCAACTACAAAACAATATAAATAATAATGTAATTTAAATATTCTTATTATAAAAATTTTCTTTGACTTGGATTTACTCAAAAAAAAATTAATCTGAAATTTTAAACCAGCCCACTTATACAAAACATCGCTCAAAATATAAGCTAAAAATCTTCCAACTTATTCGAACATTATAAAAATGATTGGACACACAAAAAAAAAAAAACTTTTAATAGAATAAATAAGGCAATCAAATATCTAAAAAATAAAATATAACATATTTCGCTTCTAGAAAAAAAAGGCATACTCGTACCCATAAGTTCGGGAAAAGCGAAGTAACAATTTAGAGTTAAATTGATAGAAAATAGATTTTACTGGCCTCTTACCTTTTTTTTTGGAACTTTTTATCTAAATTACAATTTAGATGAGATGTCCTTTCTTTGGAAAATTTCCGTTACTTATTTTATTTTTCTATATCAAATTCAAAATTATTTAATAGTTCTTAAATAGTTTTCGAAAATTCATTTAACCATAGAAATTAATAAAAAAAAAAAACTTAAAATACAAAAAATTAATAACATTTAAAATTTAAATTTGAATTCTTTTTAATACAAATATTTTCATAAACAAAGAAATTAATTGGTAATAAATTCTAGATGACCGAGATAAAAGCTGGCTTAATTCAAATTCCAAAAAAACTTAATTAACGAACTTAAAAAACTTTAAGAATTTTTAGAAGCCAATAAAATTTTATCATTTAAAATTTATCAATTTAAAAATACTTGTCTTGAGTATGTACTTGTAATTATTTTAAAAAAAGCACCTTATAATTTTAACCAAAACATTAGGTTTCTTAATACACTTCCTTTATAAATGATGGCCATATTGCCTAAAAATTTTTTTATAAAATCAAAAAACATTTATCACTTGTTTTTATAAATAAAAATAGATTTAAAATTGGATGAATAAAATAAATGTTAAATTCGTAAGAATAATGCAACACCTATCAATAATGTTGACTTCCTATTTTGGGAGTAGAAACTATAAAAATGACATGTCATTTTGAGTTTTTGAAAAATTTTTGCTTGATTGTTTCTTTTTTTATTTGACAGATTCAAACAACAAAAATTAAAAAATAATTTTTGAAATAATTTTAGAAAATTCTATTCATATTTTTTGATCATTTTATCTTATATAATTTGATTTTTTCTTATACATTTCAAGTCGAGGTTGATCCAAATAACTTGCAAAAATAAAGAAACAAATTACCGAATTGAAAATTGAAGAAAAAGATTCACTTTTTTTGTTACAATAAATAATAAAAAAAAGAGAATATTTCAAATAAATTATAAATTTGCTTCTTGCGCATTCAAATGATGATGAATTCTTCACAAATATTAATATTACAAATAAATTAGCATATTTAAAGAGAAAAATAAAAATTATTTTAATCTAAGAAAGTTATTCACGAAATTTACTTTTTATTTGATTATTTCCTAATTTATGAAATTTCCAATTGAAACATGTCTGCCATACCCTTAATTGTCGAAGTGACTAGTCTTTTTTTAATCGTTTTAGTCCTCTTACATCGATATGCCAATTTTAAAGAACAAAATAAAATAATCCTTGTTGCAACATTTATAGCCTGGTATTTTTCGTTTATGATTGTAATACTCTTGCCCATGGATATCTCAATGGTAAGACTTTTATATTTAAGCATTCGTATTCGATTAATTAGCCATTGTTATTGAATACAACTTAGTTTAGAACTAAGCGTTACAAGTCGCGAACGAATGTAATTAAACCCAGGGCTTTTGTTCAAAATTATAAGAAAAAAATATTTAAATAAATTTAAACCAAGTCTTAACTATAAGCGCCGGGTCTACAATCAAAATAAAAAAAAATTTTAAATATTCAAATTTCGGATAGTAGTACGGTGCCTTAAAATGAATTTGGGACTAAAGGAAGAGAAAATTGAATATTACCTAAATCAAAAAATATAATTTTAAATATTTTTGCTAAACTAAAAAGACTTTAGCAAAAAATTACTCAAAATGCTTTTATTACAAAAATTAATAAAATAAAATTAGAAAATTCTAAAAAAGTAAAAGTTTTAGATTGGCTTCAAGTTAAAATACTTGAAAATTCAAATAATTAGTAAGATTCAAAAATTTACTCGATTTGATTCCCCGCTATTTCTAGCTCTAGATTTTAAAAGATTTCATGCAAAATATTTACCAAAGTTGTCAGATGCTTTGCTCGCCCTGCGTTGTCATCCAAAAATTAAGAAAAAAAGGATTATGGACCCAACTCTCTGACTTTATAAAAAAAAAACGGCCTCATTCTGGCCACATATTTTTACATTTGTCTCAGCTTTCAGGCAACACCATTGGAAAATTACTTCATTGTAAGAAATCATCAGGATAAAAGACTTCGATTCTTTTTTATAAAATTTTTTAAGTAAAAATTCAAAAGGTCTAATTCTTTTATAAATATTTTTTCCTGAAGATTTTCTAAAATGAAGTATTTGTCCAAGAGCTTAGATAATGGCTAGAAAAATAAAAACCCTCGGTTTAATTATATTCTTCGGTTAATTATCCATTCGTATTAATTAAAACTTAGTTTGAAAATCAGCGTTACATCTCAAAGTCGTGAACGTAGAGGTCTATTTGGTTGCATGCACCTTATATGCAAATTCTGGTATAAACCCATATGTTCTTTAGCAAGGAAATACGGTACGTTAAATAAGAGGAGCTAATTAAACACTCAAAGGACCGGCTATTTTTGTCCAAAAATTTGATTAAATATTGCAAAGGTTCCAAGAAAGATTGTAACATGAGAAGTAATAAATTTAAAAGTCCTTTATTAAAGCTTTAGAATGAATATAAAAACATCTGAATATGAGTGATGGTTAATGAAAAAATGGCGTTTAAAATTTTGAAAAGGTGTCAAATTGACACCGCCGGTCCTTTGAGTGTTAAGGAGGAACTAATTTACATGCTTAAAGTTACTAAAAATGTTTTTATTTGAATCATCAGACATTAAAATACAAAGATTAGAAATATTTAGGGATAAAGTTTTTATAATTCAAAATTTTCAACTGATAATATAAAACTATGATATTAATGAGAAAATAAACATCAAAAAGGAATTTTCCATAGTTTACATTAAAATATAAATTTTGATTTTCATCCTGTAAACAAAGACCAAGAATAGCTAATCTTACTCGATGTATTTCGGAAAACTTGAGAAAAATCTCAATATTGATATTTTCCTTCTTTTGAAGTTGTTCTTTTAGTAAATTTCAGAAAAATTAGATTTTTAAATTTCAATCTTGGTAAAACATATATTTTTCGAATTGTGTTTTATACCTAAGCTTATTTAAAAAAAATAATAGACAGTAAATTTAAACGTTCGTATTTTCTAGACGACTTATCGACAGTGTTTACAAGATACGCCAATTATTATCGAAAATTCAACATCAACTAATGAAGTAAGTAAATCAAAAAGAACTTTCTCAAAATATGAATTTCCTTTATTTATATTTAAATTAAAAAAAGACAGTTCCCATAACGAAATGCAAAGAACCATGGAGTCTCATATCACCTAAATTCTTTCCAGTCCTATGGAGAATAATATATTGGACCTCACAGGCATTAACATGGTTAATACTACCATTTATGCAGTCATTTTGTCAATCAGGAGAATTTAGCGTGACTGGAAAAATTAAAGGAGCATTAATAGCAAACGCTATCTATTATGGCTCCTATCTTGCTTTGTTTGGATTTTTGCTTATTTATGTTGCAATTGAACATAATATTGACGGGTATTTTAAATTATTGCTTTTCTATGTGTGTGTTTTTAAGACTAATAATTTTTTATTAATAAAAAGTCCTAAGCTAAAAGTAATAGGCATAACAGCAAGTAACACATGGGGTTTATTTTTACTAGTTTTACTACTTGGTTATGGTTTAGTCGCAGTTCCGCGCTCAATTTGGTCTAAATCGAACACGTCTCTACGATTAAAACAACTCTATTTTAAACTAGCTAAACTTCATGGTGAAAAATGCGAAGCCGAAGAGCAATTAGAGGACATATTAAACGAAATAAAAATAATAGCTGAAAAAATTAGGTATAATCACCCATTTAGGAGCTTTGTTGATATTATTGTGACCAAGTGTCCGGAGAGTTTTAGGAATAGTTTAAGACGTAACGTGGAAGATTATAGTGAATATAATGAAAGTGCTTATGATAGAGATATTCCTAGTGAAAAAGCACTTGTTAAACTTAATTGCTCTTTAATTAAGGCTTTACAAGTAAAGGATAGGTAAGTTAAAAGCAACAAAAAATAATAATAAATGTCTTAGTATTATTTTACTTTCTAAAAAGGACATCAAACGAATGGTATTTACAAGTAGAAGAAGCATTTAAAGTAGAAGATATTTTACTTAATGAGACTAATTCAAATCATAAATATATGAAAACAATGCCATTTAAAAGATGTAATCTAATGGATAAATTTTGTAATCCAACTTTCGGTAAGCTTTTTAAAAAATATTTAAACCTAGTCAAGGTTGAAAAGTTTCTTTTTTTCAGAATGGTTTTATTATTGTATATTTCAAAAATATTTTCTTAGATTGGTCTCGATAGTACTAGCAATATTGACAATTATGGTTATATGGTCTGAAATGACTTTTTTTAATAAGAAACCAGTTCTTTCACTTTTTGCCATATTTTTAAATGCATCGAGATCTACTTATAATTATATAAGTATTGAGGTAAGTCTCTTATTTTTGAAAATAACCTAAGCATTAATCAAAATTTTTCATTGGCTATAGAAATAGTTCAAATCGTTGGACTGGAAAAGAACAGTACGTTTTCCATTAAAAAAAATATTTTCTAGGAACGGTGTTATCATTTTGGAATTTAGCGAATTCATAACATACATTTCTTGAGTTTAAGCTTGAAAATTTTTATTACAGTACTTTTAGAGATTACTTTAGGTTAGGTATTGATATGTGCTACGAAAAAAATTAATGCATTTTGCCAGAAGAAAGCGTTATTTATTTATTAAGAACGTTATAAAAGTGTTAGTGGCACATGCCTTAGCGGAAATAAAAAAAATTTTTGATTTTTAATTTTTTTCTCTTTAAAATGTCCATTGAATTTAATAAATTTAAGATTTGATACACAAATTTTATATTCAGCCTTTACTTAAATCTCTAACACATTGCCAAAAGCTTGTCTTTTGCCCTATAGCGCATAACGCTAACGCTTGAAGTCAAAGACAAATAGTTTTACTCACACACTATTAACATTTTTCATTTAGTTTTAACAGACTTTATGCCGATTTTTTTTTTTTCTAACAATTATTAACGCTTTTATGATTAACACAAAGATCTCATTAAAAGTACTGTTGCTTAACATGATTTATTATAGGATAAAACTTTAAATATTATGAAGAATTTAGTAAGTAAACGTAATTTTGTAACTTAATTTTTTTTAAGATTTTTTATTTTTGGACTTGAAAAGTTTGTCATCAGACTTAAAAAAATTTTTGGCTTTTACCTTCTTTTTTGATGATGTTTAGAAATTGAAAAAAAACTGTCGCTCTTTTTTACTAAAACAGCTAATCTCTTTAAATTACTACCATACCTTTATATAAATCGATTCGATATATTCTTCAGAACTTTGAGTCACTAACCTATGACAGTGTTGAAATTTTTTTTAAAAATTATTTATAAATTTAGAGAAATCAAAATTGTAACTGAGAAAAATTTAATTCATAATACATTTTCAAGAAATATGTGCATTTTTAAGGAATTTCTATTTGTTCAATTTGATTTATAGCATAAACTTTACATGCTGTTCGTAAATGATGAAAAATCTTAACATAACTTAATTTAAAAAAGATAAAAATCAGGAAAACATTTTCAAATTTGCTCTCTCTATGATATCGTTTAGAAAAAAACCTTTAATAATTTTTATTTTTTCTCAAGTTTATTGTTTGTATAACAATAGCATACTTATGCTTTTGTGCATATTATGCCATTTTCAAAATGAGGATATTCAACTATTATTATTTAGCTTCAAATCACCACACAAGTGAAAATAGTTTGATTTTCAGTGGAACGTAAGTATTAAAAAAAAACCTAAAAATAAAAAAAATTATCTTAAAAAACTTATATTAATTGTTTGTAAAGTTTGGTTTGTCGTTTAACGTCTCCTTTATGTTACAACTTTCTCGGTTTAGTTCACTTGGACAGTCACATAACCAAAGATACGGACATTGTAGAGACCCAATTTACGAGTGTAAGTTACTCATCTAATTATGCTCAGAAATTTTAATTCAATAAATTCAAATAATTTTAGATAATGGGTCACATGGATGTTATTTCGGTCATAAGTGACGGTTTTAACATTTACTTTCCAATTTTAATACTTTTCTTGTGTCTAGCGAATTTTTTCAATCTTGGTGGTCATATTTTACATTTTTTCGGCTTTGAACAATTTATTGGAGACGAAGAGGTAACTCAAGATTTAATTGAAGATGGAAAAAATCTAGTCAAAAGAGGTAAGATCAGTCAATAAAAATTTTTAAATAATAATTTCAAATTATATTGTAAATAGAGAAACGTCGAATTCAACGTAATGATCCCGAAGTTCAAACTCGTCATCGCGAAGTTGCCGATCGTTTAAGAAATAATTATTCTACAACTTCAATTAGATCGAGTTCAAATTTACTTACATCAACAGCATCAAGAGAAATTGATTCGAATAAACCAAATGGTTTTAATTTTAATGATAAAATTAAAAATATTATTCCATCATCGTTACCAAACTTTTTATCATCAAGACTAAAAGGTAAGTTAAATTTTTTTAATTAAAAGCTCAATATTTTATATGGGATATGATTTGCTTATGTGGTATTGGTGTTGTAATCCTAAAAATAAAATTAAGAGTTTATAAATATTTTTTTCCTTAAATTTAAATTAAAGAATATCGTGATATTCCACCTTATACAGATATTCCCACTGATGATGAAACTGGAGCAATAAATTCATCAAACTTTTCCAGAAATGATGATTACAACAATGGTTCTAGATATGATCCATTTGAAGGTAAGATTTTCATTCATAATAATAAAATTTTTTATTTAAATTAAAATTTATTTTGTTAAAGATATTTATCAAAATAGAAATCATGCAAAAAAGGCTAATATTAAAGGAATTTTCGATGATGTGTAAAGAAGTAGATTTCGATTGTCATCATGTGTCTTTTTTTGCATAAATATTTTGAGCTTTATTTAATTCGAGCATTAATTTTATATTGTAAATAAATATTTTGAGAAAATGAGTAGAAGTTCATTTTTTTTTTTAATCATTTCCATTAAATCAGTCATAACCAATATTTGTATTTTTATTTTTGATATCTTTATTTTGATGTTTTTTTTTTTAAAATAAAATATTTGTTCACTTTGAATCCACTTTTTTCTATAATTTTATGCTTCAAAATTTACTTATAAATAATTTAATCTCTAAATCGCAACATGGTTTTCTCTCTAAAAAATCTTGCTTGATTAACTTATTAGAAACACTAGATTTTATTACTCAGGCTCATGGGGTAATTTTTAAAAAAATCTGACGCACGAGGCCGGGGATGGGTGGGTCATTTTCATTGAAAGAAAACCTTGGTGACAAGCTTTTCTTGCAGTCAAATTATGGTGAGAAAATGTCAGAAAAGTTCAGAATCTTAAGGAGAGGGGGGTTTTCTAGAAAAAATTAATTTTTAATGACAAAATTGGATATTTTTTTTTACTTTTTTTTATTTTTGTAAAACGATTTTTAACAAATAAATAAATCTAACCTTGAATATTGTCGATATTGTACAGAAAATTTAAAGGAAATAGAAACAAGTGGAATGACTACAATATTACCCAACATTTAAAAATGTAAAAATCAAAGTAGAAATAGTTTAGGCTTTTCTACAGAACAAATAAAAGATGGACTTAATTTATTAGAAAGTTTTGTTAACCTAAGTTCACTTCAAATACCAAAGATTTATTGCCCATATAAAAAAGAAATTGTTCCTGATTTTACTTTACAAAATTTAGGGATCAAGTGGATAGTGTGAACAATTGTTCGCGAAAATTTTTTTATTAGAACCAAATAAACTAGAGAGTATAAAATTAAATTGTAAAATTTGTAAAAGTATCTGGAATTTTTCTAACAACTACCTCATGTCAGACTTGTCGGTTTCCCAATTAGGGATGCACATTTACTTTACTTTACTTTACTAGTAAAAAGTAAATTCAACTTTACCAAATTTTCTTTTTTAAGTAAATTAAATAAAGTAAAAATTTACTTTTACACTGTAAAAGTAAATTGGGAGAATAACTGGAAATATTTAGTTTCAAAAGTATTTTTTGTTAAGTTAAAACTACTTATACTTTTCCTAATTCAAGTTATTATAATGTTTTATTCAATTTTACTTTAAAAAAGTAAATCTTTACTTTACTTAATTTACTTAAAAAAGAAAATTAGTAAAGAAGATTGTTTACTTTACTTGGTAAAGTAAATGAAAGTAAAGTAAAGTGTGCAGCTATTCCCAATTCATAAAATTTACACAGATTTCGCCAAGGCTTTAGACAAAGTTTCACATAAAAATTTAATTTTTAAAATGATAATGTTCGGACTAAGAATAAGAAATTCATTTATATCTTAGTTATTAACTCTAGGAATTTCTTGACTTGAAAACGGTGAAACTTTATAACCAGGAAAATTGATTGATCATTTTTATCTAATTCAGCTGCTCTTATTTTTGGTTTTTTTTTCTCTGTTTTTTTAAGTTTTCTCAAAATTTTACTTTTAACTTTTCATTTTGAATAAAAATGACAGATACATCTGGAATGTGTGATAAAAGATTCTCTTATTGCTTAATAAATTAGAAAAAAGATTTTTTCTTGGATTAATTAATTTTTTGGAGGTAAATTTTACGGCCATTTTTAAGCTTAAATTGACAGTCAGGTTTTAAATATCAAACTCTGGTAACGAATCAGTAATAAAATATCTTAAATTTAGAAAAAAAAGAAGCACATAAATCTACCAAACAATTATTCTTATATGTATCCTCAGATGTATCACAGTTTGTATCCTATTATGTATTTTTAGATGTATTCTCGAATACATAAAAGTATTCTTTTAAAAAATTAGCCTAAAAAATACATAAAAATGTATTCTAGAATAAGAAAAAAAAAAAAAGTTGACGGAAAATACTTATTTTGTATCCCAGGATACATAATGTATCCGAAAATACATGTAAAAAAATAGATTAATAGGATTCAACTACTTTTTAATTAAGGAATTCTAATTGAATGTCGCACATTTAATTAAAATAAGGGCATATTGGGCAAGATGTTACGCGATGAATGCGCTTAAAATTAAATTTTGGTTGAACTTTGCATTGTAAATTTATATTTATTTATATATATAATAACAAAGAATCCATTTTGATTTTTAATTTCTAATAAGATGCTGTTTATAGCGCTAAAGAGTTAATTTACGCCTAAAAGTCATTTTCAGCTCGCTTCATACTGCATGAATTCAGGATGCTTTATTTCATTTAATTTTTTAGATAAGTATACTTTTTGATAACCATTCTTTTGTACTTATTTAGTACTTTTTTACAAAAAAATTTTTTTCTAGATTAATTTTAAAACTTAAAATAAAACTAAAATTTTTGATATACAAATATTAAAATTAAATATCATTAGTAATATTTCATCTCATATTAATGTTACATGGTATTTAAAGTTAAAATCTTCATTTTATAAATAAAAAAAAAACAGTTAATTTTTTTTAAGCTTGACAAAAAAGACAATTTTTCGACTAGAAGACTCGCCGAGCTTATTTTAGCTTATTTCTGAACAAAACTAACATTTAACGATATTTGACTCAGTTTTAAGAAAAATACACGCATAGAAATTTACATATTCCAAAAAAAAAAACAACATTAAATTTTATTTTTTACTATGTTTTTAAATTTTTATAAAACTTCATGTGCTAAACATTTTTTTTTTTAATTTTTCTTTACGGTTAGATAACTAAAAAATATTTATTTTGGTATATACAAAGCAAAGAAAGCACTTTGTCTTAAACGTAATGCAAAGTATCCCCTTGCCAAACGAAACTCAACTTGCTGAAGAATACAATCGTTTGTCCTCATTTGAATTGTGTATTACATCACAAGAATTAATACAAGAGCTAATTTTGAAATCATCCGAATTAGTTAATACATTTCGATCAATAACTCTTAACTTAATTTATAGCGATCAAAATACTTATTTGGCAAGAAAAGCTAAAACTGAAGATTTGCTTAAGAATTTCGATCTTATATTTCTTCGCTTGAGAACTATGAGTAAATTGTTACATCAACGAAAACAAAACAAATTAATCGAAGAATCAAGTCAAAACAACGAAACTCACGATAAATTAGAAGCTTATAAATTTGAGAAAGATCGAGTGATAGGTCAAATTAAGGATAAAAATAAATATATTAAAAAAGCTATCGATCGAGTTTCGAATATTAAATGGCAAATTAATTCTATTCAATCTTTAAAACATAAATAAAACTCATGTTAATATTTTATTTAAAACATCACTTAGGCCAAATATAAAGCTTGATTTTAATCGGAATTTTACTCATTTACAAAAAAATTTTAAACCGAATAATAAAAATTTGAAGAGCTTGGCGAATATATTTGTGAGACAAGCGAAATTTTCAGCTAAAAATGAACCAGTTAAAAAAGTAAAAGTTAGCAAAGGTGAAATCAAGCGCTTGTTGTCATTGGCAAAACCTGAAAAATACAAATTAGCTTGTAAGTATTAAAATCATATAATTGAAAATTCACTAATGAAAATCTTGAAGAAAATGTCTTAAAATTTCGAATAAAAAATATTCTTATATTCGATTCGAAAATTTGATTTTACTTTTTTTACTTTGCCTTTATTTTGGGAGTTGGTTTTTTTCTATCTGCTTTTGTTTTTTATAAAAAAAAATATTATTGTGAATAAATTGGTGAAAATTATAGTCACTGCGTTCTTACGATTTACGTCATAAAAAACTAAACTACCACAATAGATAATAAACCAGATTATCCTGTAAGGTCGGCCTTAAGGGCCAACCATGTCTCTAATGTCTATTTAATTTTATTCAATGGTAAACAAACGCCAAATAACTCTCCAATTACAATCTTTCACTAAATATAACTAAATCTTAATATTTTTGCTTCAACTTGAAATTATTTTAAAGATAATTTTACGCTTAATTCAAAAATGTATTTAGGAAAATTTCAACTGAAAAATTGCCCAAGTTGCGAGGGGCTAAACACCATATACATTGTGTATCAAAGACATGAAAAAAAATTATTTTTTATTTAATTCAAATATGCATTTACCGTATTCGCTTGCAGAGAGGCGCATGCCGCTAATCCCATCAAAACAATGTTAAAAAACTTTTTTCTTTAAAATTTTAACATGGTTTTGATGGGATTAGCCGCATGCGCCTCTCTGCAAGCGAATACGGTAATTGCTTTTTTAAAGCTTAATTCAAAAATGTATTTAACTTTATTTCAAAAAAAAAATTACTCAAGTTAATATGTTTTTTGTATTCACCTAATTTTTAACCCACATTTTTTAATTGAAAACTAAATTTTAAAATTATTTTCAAATAGTCATAAAATAGCTTTTTTTACGCTCTTTCCAAAAATGTATTCAACTTAATTTCGACTAAAAAATTGAGCAAGTTAATATGCTTTTTGTATTGACCCAATTTTTTAAACTAAAAATTTTTAACAAAAAAAAATATTAAAATTAATTTTGGGGATGTTTCTCGCGTATCCTTTTTTTTAAATATTGCAATATTTTTTAGTGTTGAATCACGCGTATAATTTTTTTTAAATATTGCAATTTAATTTTGGGGATGTATCACGCGAATACTTTGTTTTAATATTTTGCAATAATTTTTAAGAATTAAATCACGCGTACATTTTATTTTTAAATTGCAATTTAATTTTGGGTATGAATCACGTGAATAATTTTTTTAAATATTGCAATTTAATTTGTGGCAAATCACATATTGTGACTTGATCCTTACTTGAAATACTTACTTGAAAACCAACTATATTCTAACCTAAAAATAAAATTAATAAAAAAATGGGTGATCTTAAAAAAGTTTATTAGTAAATGATAAATTAAAAAAAATAAATTAAATCTCTAAAAATCCATTTGTTCATTGACTGTGTCTTCTTCATTCACTTCTTCTATATCAAATAGAAGATCACCGGCATTTTGACCCGTGTACTCTTTGGGCCCATCATTTGGAAAATTGATGTTGTGTTGTTGAACATCCAAGTCAAATAACTGTTCTTCTGTACCATTGGCTACCAACTCGTACCTCATCAATTCGGTAATTAGCAGCTGATCGTCCGCTAATCGAACATTATACTCCTCTTCTGTCCTTTCCATTTCTGCTATTAGAATTTGATTTTCCTCTTGACTCGACCCTCTCGGCACATGTCTACCTACGTACTCACCAACTCTATAATTAAATAAAATAATGGATTTCACAATAATATTTGTTTGTAATTAGTTTTGTTTGTAATTAGTTTGAGAAAAAACTTACTCATTGGTCAAAACTTCCCGGCATACAACATTCCTTGTGTAATAGTACATATCTCCTGGCATAATAGTGCCTTGTCTTTTTAGACCATAATGTCTATTTTCAATTAACACACGTACATCTTCGAAACGTCTTACTCTGGACATTGCTACATATAATTGTCCATGAGCAAACACTGGTTCAGGCAAATAGATTGCGATACGGTTGAAGGTTTGTCCTTGAGATTTGTTTATTGTCATTGCAAATGCGAGTTTTAAAGGGAACTGGACACGTTCAAAGTCGAATGGACGTGGATTCGAAGCAATCGGCTTGAATTTGTGGCGGCAAATCAAATATGTTTTGCCTGCATATGGTCCAAACAATATCTTGGCTACAACATAAGATTCTCTCATTTGAAGAATTTTAAGGCGAGTTCCATTGCAAAGCCCTTGAAAGAGCGAAATGTTCTTCAATAGCATGACAACACAACCCAACTTGAGCTCGAGCCTTTGCAGTGGATATCCATTTGGTGTTGTTGCGTTCCGAGTTTCTGTTTGATATGTTTCAACAACATAATCGTCTTCATCCATACATAACCTATCCGCGCTCAAATATTCTTTGTGCTCAGTGTTCATAAATTCCAGACAATTGTGGTTAATTTTGTATACATCTTTATTCAATGGAGTAAGAATAGCTTAATTGTTGTTACTATTTATCATGACATTATCATGTGCGTTGAAAGCAAACTTTACCAATTCATTAGGATCTCGTGGTACCATAATTCTAGGCGGCATCTGAATATAATTACTATGGTTCTCATTGTATCCTTTTAATTGACTATTACCTAACTTTAGTAGCCATTCGGCAAACTCAGGGTCTTCATGTGCACGCATATTTTGAGCTAGTGAGAATTTTTCAACCAAAGGACAGAGGTCTCGTGAGTTTTTGAAACACACATACACGGCTTTCGACAAATCAGCGCCAACTATAATGGGCAAAGTTTGTCTAAAATCACCTGCAAACACAAAGACTTTACCACCAAAAGGCAAATTGATTTGACACAAATCGCGCATCCTTCTGTCAACCGCTTCGATCATGTACTTGTGTGCCATGGAAACTTCATCCCATAGAATGTGGTCACAATTCTTGAGAGCTTCAAACTTTGGCCCTATATGCTCCCACGTAGTGTCACGTTCCAATACAAGCGGTACTCCAAAACGTGAGTGAATTGTTTGACCTTCAGGTAGTAAGGATGCTGCAATTCCAGTATATGCTCCAGGCAATACTGATTTGTTAATGGACTTCGCGTAATTGATCATAGATTCGAACAAAAACGTTTTTCCTGAACAACCGGGACCATCCACAAAAAAAATTTTTGACCGTTGTGTTTCGTTCAAGAGGGCTTCTTGAACTTTGTTGAATATTTCGCGTTGAGAATCATTCAACTTGTTAAACCTTGTATGAAATTCATTGGCAAAATCGAGGTTGATATTTGGACCTTCTTCATCGACATACTCACCTGCAGCGTTAGACTTGGCTCTGGTAAGCCTGATGCACTATAATCCATATTGTTTATTTGATAGTGGTACTTGATATGCTATAATAGAATGAAATATTAAGGTTAAATTTTAATTACCTTTAATATCAATGTCCATACTTGTAGAGCTTTATTAGTTGCCACTTCTTCAGAGTCATGATTCCTAACAAAATCCCTAATTAAATGGGTCCTGAATTCAGCTGGATTGGGGTTGGTTGGGTAACCAACCCCAACGAATTTTGCGAATATTCGTTTCACAGTCAACTGCTTCTTTAATACAATTACGCCACTGGTCTTCTGCTTCAATTAATCCGAGAGCTATTGCTGCTAGACGAAATGACTCATGTTGGATACCATTGACAGTTCTTAATGCTTCGTAAGACTTTGGACCTTTCACATGAAATAATAGGGTTCTAAGACATAGAATTTCAGCATTCCTTGGATTAACATTATACATTCGAGCCAATTTCTTATTGTCAACATTACGGATCCATCGAACCCATCTTCTTTGGGTCTTGTCGTACCAATAGTGCATTGGAATTTCCGAATAAGTGAATTCACGCGCTTCAAGATCATTAACGTTGAGGCGAAAGAATGCCATCAACATACTATCTCGACCACATGCCTCACGTATTTCCTGTTCATTGGCACCTGATTGCACAAAAATGCGTTGTTCGTTGGGTAAATGAACTTGTAATCGTTCAATTGAATGCGAATGAAAGTGTAATTCAAATTCGTACAAACGGTAAAAAGCTTCGAACGATGAAACTAAACGACCATCAACATAGTGTTTAATTTCATTGTAGTGCACAACTTCAGTGTTACCTAATCTTTCAATTACAATCTTACCCATATCATGACCTTTGAAAACATATTTGAACAAATACTTTACATTTTCAACACTCGAGCACCATTCAAAGTTAATATGGCAATTGTACTTGAGCGTAAAATAGGGATTGTATGTTACCACCTTGCCATTATTCAAGACTTTGCCATTCTTTATAATTTCAGGTACGCCCTCTTGGGGTCTACGTCTCTTATACCGGGTAATTTTGTCATCCAATACAACAGTCTCATCCGAATACGGCTTTGGAAAGTTGCGTTTGCACTGGCCATTCTCTAAGCAACGGCTATCACACTGGTGAATCATTAGATCACAAACTAATTCAAACAGTTCAGGATGTGATTCCTGTTTTGGTATTTCGGTCCAAATTATGTTGTCTACAGTTTCAGCTGTAACCTTGTCTTGTTGTTTCATAAACAACAAAATGTGAGCATGTGGTAATCCGCGCTATTGAAATTCAACCATACAGAAGTGGGCTTCAATTGCGCCAAGAATTTGTCTTTTTACCAAGTCGTCCAAAAATTCGTCGAAAAATAAACTTGGCATAAAATACCCGATTACACAGGTCTGGACGGATTGTATGTGGACTACGTGCAATCTCGTCTTTTATTTCTTTCTAATTGGGATTTGCTGTGAAAGTAATGAAAAGACATGGTTTACCATACTTTCTTACTATCTCATGTAACGTTCACTTCCTGTAAATGTAGATGGTAATATGTATATGGATCCAACATCACGATTTTCCTCTTCAGCCACAGTCCTCAAATAATCAGTAAAGCCGGTATATTAATCATGTCGCAAAGTATGTTGATTTGCCTCAATATAATCGAGACGGTTTCGCTCGGTCTTCACATAAGCATCGACCATGTACTGTTGAAGGAGCTTCTGTGTTTGAAACATTAAATGAGTGTTGAGTCTAAAGGAGAGCCGATGGGCATAAAACTCTCTCATTGAAACTCGACCCTTATTACCAGAAGTGATGCCCTGTTATGCGGAATGTCGCCGGAGTACCCTGGGGTTCCGTGCAAAAATAACAAAGGATAACACAATGGATCTACCAAGGGATTTTGAAAATAAAGGAAATTGAGATTTTCCCTAAAAGGCTGAATTGCAACCTAAAATTAAAATTAAAAATTGGAAAATTGAATTTTAGAGGATTAAATTAATAAATTACAAATTGATGAGATGGAAAACTATCAGTGTCTGATGTGAAAAAAGCTCCTATTTGAACACCACCTGCTGTTGCTGTGTATGTATTGGCCCTATATAAATCAGCTATTCCTGTTTCTCTGTTGGTATGTAGATACATTCTTAAATTAGTGTTGATCATTTGATTAGTTCCATTAAACTCATCCATACGGTCTTTATATGATTAGTATAATCTCACAAACGGACTTGCACAATTGACCGCATTTTCACAAATTTGTAAAATTTCAGATATCGGTTGCTGATATCGTGATACTGATAGCACTTTTTTCGTTTCTCTCGACGTGCCTTACTACCATCAGAATCAGTCGAATCCGAATCCGAACAAACGCTAATTTTTGGCCTTTCAACACGAATACTGGAGACAACATTTTCAATAAAAAGACTTGAACCGTGAAGGTTTGCGGCAGTAGATGGCGTAATGCGAACTGTACTAACGAAATCCGCTGGTGTAACAATCGAATAATAATAATATTCCATTTTTAAAGGCTTATTCATTTGAATAATGATGTAATCGGTATATTCATGGTCTCCAATTGATTTAATTAGCAAATTATTACTTGGTCCATTCTCAAAGGTATATATACGCACATTAAACAAAACCGGTGCTAACTGAATAATTGCATTGTGAATGGTACTAAAACGATCACCTGTCCTAAAATATTCCAGCAGAACGTTTTGATACTTATCATAATTGCAATCTTCCGGGTAAAATTGACTCAGTTCAGCTTGTGTTACCTTTTTAAACATGTCTAGAATGCTACTTAGAATAAAGTCCAAGTTTCTGAACTGTTTAAAAAAGAAACGGATGGAATTTAAAAAACTGAAACCGTCATCCGGAAGCCAGTGAGTGTTACCACCTAAACCATTTTCAATTAAAAATTGGCTTATATTGCTACTGGTGAGATGCATTTGATTCATTCCATTCCATGAAAACATCTCAATAGTGACAACTCGGTTCTCATTCACTCCATCCCCTTCTATCACAGCCACAGGGTCAAAAGGTTGTTCATTAGGATGTAATTCCACAGGCTCAATGTTCTGGAAATTATCATTAACTATGGGCAAGTTAGACCTTAAGACGCTAGTGTTTAACGGCTCATATACATTAAACCTGTCGATGTAGCAATTAAGATCAACATCACTTGGAATCATAAGCTGATATAAATAATGATCTTTTTTCATCGAATCATTTGTTAGACTTCCATTTTGATCTACCATTGATGCTTTCATTATAATTAGATCATTACTGTTCAACCTGTTGACATTAATGACTTCAAGGTAGGTATCTGCAAAAAGCCTCTCTTCAACTAAATAAATGTTGATATTAAATACTGTGGGAGCCATGAGGACCAAACACTCGAATACTCGATGTTGGTTGTTGGCCAGTTCAAAAAAGAACTTCATTTCGTCTAGAAAACTCGTAAACGACTCGCTATTATAGTAATGTTCGTTTGTGCTAAAATGAACATTGTTTGAAAACAATTGCTTTACGTCAACCAATTGGTACTACATGTTTTTAAATTTTTCAAGCATTCAAAAAACATTTGAATGCTTGAAAAATAACTTAGATCGTCATCGTGCACTGTACAAAGTTTCAATTGTTCCGGCTTAGAAATTCATTTATAGATTGAGCAAGCCGTAGTTTATTTGGTCTCTCAGCCAAAATTGAACTTATCAATTCCCGTAAACACTTTGGTCTTCAATGTCTGTTTGGGCAGTTGTAACTTGAACTGTCCTCAATGGCATTGTCTCATTTTGTTCTGCAGGAATGATTTGTTCATTTTCTTCTTCGTGGCGAAGATCTAATGCCTAAGACAATCTAACTGATATCTGACTCGAGACAATGTCATCAGTTTCAGTCATTTGACCGACATTCTCTTGATTCTGATGTTGAATAGTCATTTCAACATCGGATTCGTTTGCCGAAACACCTGATATACTTGAGCTACAGATATATTGCTGTTAGATGTATCAGTATTTGACACTTCACCACTCTCTAAGTACTTTTTTAACCTCAAACGTAGGGTACCTTCTGAAATAGACTGCAGTTCAGGCTCAGGATGAGTTCTTTTAAATTCATTTACCAAAATTTCACCAAACTTCAGGTTCGAATGTAACCTTTTCAACACACTTTTCCTTGATAATATAACTTGGATAGTTTCAAAATGGCCTACATTTAAACGGTATTTTACGTTTGACTTCCATTTAGAAGAATTGGTCGATCCACACAGTTTTGCTGCCTCACTTCCAACAGTACTGCATAAGCTTACATTGACATTTGTTCGAATCTGCTCACCAAATCCTTCAATGCCATCGATATGATTCCTTCTTCTGCTGGTTCAGTTTCAATAGGCGGATCCAATGGATACTTTTCATTAACTATAAAAATATATTAATTACACCAATTAGAAAATAAAGTAAACTGGATAATTACTTAATCGAGTAACGTAGCTTGTTACTTCTGGGATAAATTTATAATCACTTCTTACTCTTTTTTTAAGAGTACTATACGAAAAATCCTTATTATAGCTTGATTTAAAAATTGCAACTAATTTAGTCATTATATCAGTGCGAGTTAATTGTAAAATATTATATGCTTCATTAATAAAATTAACCTCCTCAACACTGAATGCAATTTTCGGAGCCATTCTACATGAAATTTAATTTAAATCTAAAAAAAGTAATTTTGTTTAAATTTCTAGATATTTAGCCCTTGATCATGATTTTTGAAATTCAAAGCATGATACTTCATATTGCTTGAAATTTTATTTCTAAGCCAGATTGAAGAATTTCGCCTTGTCGAAGAATTTTACCTCTTCTTATATGTACTGCGAAACGTGCTATATCTCAATTTTTGAATTAAAAGTTGAGATTATTTTTAATCAAAATCAAAAATGACATTAATTTAAAGTTAATTCGTAAAATTCGCTCTTATTAATTAATTTAAATCGATAATTGATCAAAAAAATTTTCAAATACATAAACCAAACATACCAATCGATTCAGCTCGTCAAGATCTACTAAATGAGATGCTATAACATATTTTTTTTTTTAAATTGTGTTTTTTTCTTTTTTTCAAATTTCTAGTTTTTAAATAATTTTTTTTTAAATTAAATTATTTTTTTTCAAATCAGCTCACTGAGAGCTTTAAAATGGTATGCCGAAACTTAAATTTCTTTAAAATTGATTAAATTCTAATTTATGGATTTATTTTAATCGATTATTGATCAAAAAAATTTTCATATACATAAACCAAACAAACCAATCGATTCAGCTCGTCGAGATCTACAAAATGACATGTAAAAATCCCAAAATTTAAAAACTTGTATTTTTCCGAATTTGTACCTCGGTTTTTCGGCCATGAGTCGGCCAAAAATAATCCGTAAGACCTTATTTAAAATTTTGCCAATGAGAACTCACCAAGCTCTATCGATTGGTATATAGCACTAAGGTTTTAGGAAAATTTTTCATTTTTACTCAAATTTTACCTCCAATTCCGTTTTTAGCCCGCGGCTATTCGAGGAAGCCCGCTTGAGCTCTACAACTATGATTCGCGCCAATAAAAAATATTTCTCTTCACAAAAATATGCTTGGCTAAGCTGTATCTAGCGCCATAAGGCATGTGCCATTAACACACCTTAGAAAAGTGTTAATGGCACATGCCTTAGTGGAATTAAAAAAAAATTTTTTGATTTTTAATTTGTTCCTTTTTAAAATGCCCATTGAATTTAATAAATTTAAGATTTGATACAAAAATTTTAGTCTTATACCCTATAGCACATACCGCTAACACTTGAAAGATCGAAGACAAATAGTTTTACTCACACACTATTAACATTTTTCATTTAGTTTTAACAGACTTTATGCCGATTTTTTTTTTTCTAACAATTATTAACGCTTTTATGATTAACGCAAAGATCTCATTAAATGTACTTTTGCTTAACATGATTTATTATAGGATAAAACTTTAAATATTATGAAGAATTTAGTAAGTAAACGGAAATTTGTAACTTAATTTTTTTTAAGATTTTTTATTTATGGACTTGAAAAGTTTGTCATCAGACTTAAAAAAATTTTTGGCTTTTACCTTCTTTTTTGATGATGTTTAGAAATTGAAAAAAAACTGTCGCTCTTTTTTACTAAAACAGCTAATCTCTTTAAATTACTACCATACCTTTATATAAATCGATTCGATATATTCTTCAGAACTTTGAGTCACTAACCTATGACAGTGTTGAAATTTTTTTTAAAAATTATTTATAAATTTAGAGAAATCAAAATTGTAACTGAGAAAAATTTAATTCATAATACATTTTCAAGAAATATGTGCATTTTTAAGGAATTTCTATTTGTTCAATTTGATTTATAGCATAAACTTTACATGCTGTTCGTAAATGATGAAAAATCTTAACATAACTTAATTTAAAAAAGATAAAAATCAGGAAAACATTTTCAAATTTGCTCTCTCTATGATATCGTTTAGAAAAAAACCTTTAATAATTTTTATTTTTTCTCAAGTTTATTGTTTGTATAACAATAGCATACTTATGCTTTTGTGCATATTATGCCATTTTCAAAATGAGGATATTCAACTATTATTATTTAGCTTCAAATCACCACACAAGTGAAAATAGTTTGATTTTCAGTGGAACGTAAGTATTAAAAAAAATCTAAAAATAAAAAAAATTATCTTAAAAAACTTATATTAATTGTTTGTAAAGTTTGGTTTGTCGTTTAACGTCTCCTTTATGTTACAACTTTCTCGGTTTAGTTCACTTGGACAGTCACATAACCAAAGATACGGACATTGTAGAGACCCAATTTACGAGTGTAAGTTACTCATCTAATTATGCTCAGAAATTTTAATTCAATAAATTCAAATAATTTTAGATAATGGGTCACATGGATGTTATTTCGGTCATAAGTGACGGTTTTAACATTTACTTTCCAATTTTAATCCTTTTCTTGTGTCTAGCGATATTTATCAAAATAGAAATCATGCAAAAAAGGCTAATATTAAAGGAATTTTCGATGATGTGTAAAGAAGTAGATTTCGATTGTCATCATGTGTCTTTTTTTGCATAAATATTTTGAGCTTTATTTAATTCGAGCATTAATTTTTTATTGTAAATAAATATTTTGAGAAAATGAGTAGAAGTTCATTTTTTTTTTTTAATCATTTCCATTAAATCAGTCATAACCAATATTTGTATTTTTATTTTTGATATCTTTATTTTGATGTATTTTTTTTTAAAATAAAATATTTGTTCACTTTGAATCCACTTTTTTCTATAACTTTATGCTTCAACATCTACCTACAAATAATTTAAACTGTAAATCGCAACATGGTTTTTTCTCTAAAAAATCTTGATTGATAAACTTATTAGAAACACTAGATTTTATTACTCAGGCTTGTTGGTTTCCCAATTAGGAGTGCACATTTACTTTACTTTACTGGTAAAAAGTAAATACAACTTTACCAAATTTTCTTTTTTAAGTAAATGAAAAATTTACTTTTACACTGTAAAAGTAAATTGGGAGAAAAACTGGAAATATTTAGTTTATTAAGTACCTTTGGTATTCAAAAGTATTTTTTGTTAAGTTAAAACTACTTATACTTTTCCTAATTCAAGTTATTATAATGTTTTATTCAATTTTACTTTAAAAAAGTAAATCTTTACTTTACTTAATTTACTTAAAAAAGAAAATTAGTAAAGAAGATTGTTTACTTTACTTGGTAAAGTAAATGAAAGTAAAGTAAAGTGTGCAGCTATTCCCAATTCATATAATTTACACAGATTTCGCCAAGGCTTTAGACAAAGTTTCACATAAAAATTTAATTTTTAAAATTAAAATGTTCGGACTAAGAAAAAGAGGGTCATGTCGACTTTGTGAACACTTGTTCGCCAATTTCGTGAACAATGGTATCATGTCGACTTTGTGCACAATGTCATCATAAATAATAGTGTTCACAAAATTAATAAAAACAATAAAAATAAAAAATTGTTCACATTTTATTTTAAGTGTTCACCAACTTTTCTTAAAAAAACTTTCATTTTAAATATTTGAATTAAAAAGATAAATCTGGCTGGCCCTGTCCGTAAGTTCGTGTCGATTTCAAGAATTTATCATATGAATTGTTAAGAGTATTTCTACTAAGCTAACTATAAAGTGGTTCTAATAAAGGTGCTTAGCAAAAAAATATCTAAATACAATAAGGAATTGGGTTTAACTATTGAAATATCAAAAGGTCGTATAGGTGGAAAAGAAAAAACAAAATAAGAATTAGAGTTTTTTTATTTATAATTTACTGTTAGAGACTTAATTAGTCTCATGCTTTTTAATTCAATAAATTTTGTGTTCACAAAATATAAAAATTGTTCACTAAATTTTGTAGATTTTTTAATTTTCATGGAATTTGTGAACAATATTGTTCACAAAGTCGACATGACCCGAATAAGAAATAAATTTCATTTATATCTTAGTTATTAAGTCTAGGAATTTCTTGACTTGAAAACGGTGAAACTTTATAACCAGGAAAATTGATTGATCATTTTTATCTAATTCAGCTGCTCTTATTTTTGGTTTTTTTTTTGCTCTGTTTTTTTTAGTTTTCACAAAATTTTACTTTTAACTTTTCATTTTGAGTAAAAATGACAGATACATCTGGAATGTGTGATAAAAGATTCTCTTGTTGCTTAATTTATTGAATAGAATTAACCTCCAAATTTTGGAGAAAGTATAAAATTAAAGTAAATTAAATTAAAGTAGCGTTTCGACGGCCACAAGCTGGGTTAGTTAGGTGTTTTACTCAATATAACACCAGGAGATAATTTGGGAACTCATTTGAATTTTTTTTGACTCGCACAGGATTTTTACTCTCGACCTTCTGCTTGGACGCCCATGACGGTACCAACTGAGCTATCTCCCCCAATAAATTAGAAAAAAGATTTTTGGATTAATTAATTTTTTGGAGGTAAATTTTACGGCCATTTTTAAGCTTAAATTGACAGACAGGTTTTAAATATCAAACTCTGGTAACGAATCAGTAATAAAATATCTTAAATTTAGAAAAAAAAGAAGCACATAAACCATAAATGTATTCTAAAATAAGAAAAAAAAAAGTTGACGGAAAATACTTATTTTGTATCCCAGGTTACATAATGTATCCGAAAATACATATTATATGTATCCGAGGATACATGTAAAAAAATAGGTTAATATGATTCATCTACTTTTTAATTCAAATAAGGGCAAATTGGGCAAAATGTTACGCGATGAATGCGCTTAAAATTTAATTTTGGTTAAACTTTCCATTGTAAATTTATATTTATTTATATATGTTATAGTAAATTTTGATAACACGTAAATTTTGATAATTATTAATTCGAAAGTACCTAGCATCCTCAAACTTTTATCAATTTGGCTGTAAATAGGTTCAAAAAAAATTTTTATCTTTAAAAACTTAGTTTGTTAACCCAAAAAGATTAAGTATTCACAAAGCAATTGATCCTCAAAGTTTTGAGTGCAAAATTTTTAAATATTTATTTTTTAAAGTACCTAGAAATCTCAATCCTTAACCAATTTGTCTGCAAAAACAATCAAGGAAAAGCTGAAAACTTTTTCTACCAGAATCGTGTTTCTGTTTGTAAAAAGAATAAGTCATTGTAAAGTTATCAATTAATTTATCTTTGTTAGGTTTCCAAATTATCAAAATTTACGTGTTATCAAAATTTACTATGACATATATATAATAACACATAAACCATCCATTTTAATTTTTAATTTTTAATAAAGATGCTGTTTATAGCACTAAAGAGTTAATTTACGACTAAAAGTCATTTTCATCTCGCTTTATACTGCATGAATTTAGGATGCTTTATTTCAAATTCTCTTTAATGCTTCTTCGCCTAAATAAATAACAGTTTAGATGCTGTTGAAAATTCAAGTAAGATCAAAAATTTTTGCAAAAATTAAAGTAAGAAATATTTTTCAACATCGTTAAGATTTAATGCCTTTTCATTTTTGTTCAGTGGCTTTGTTCCGTAATTTTTTAGATAAGTTTACTTTTTGATAACCATTCTTTTGTACATATTTAGAACTTTTTCACAAAAAATTTTTTTTCTAGATTAATTTTTTTCAAAACTTAAATTAAAGTAAAATAAAACTAAAATTTTTGATATACAAATATTAAAATTAAATATCATTAGTAATATTTCATCTCATATTAATGTTACATGGTTAAAATCTTAATTTTATGAATAAAAAAAAACAGTTAATTTTTTTTTAAGCTTGACAAAAAAGACAATTTTTCGACTTGAAGACTCGCCGAGCTTATTTTAGCTTATTTCTGAACAAAACTAACATTCAACGATATTTGACTCAGTTTTAAGAAAAATACACGCATAGAAATTTACATATTCCAAAAAAAAAACAACATTAAATTTTATTTTTTACTATGTTTTTAAATTTTTATAAAACTTCATGTGTTAAACATTTTTTTTTTTAATTTTTCTTTACGGTTAGATAACTAAAAAATATTTATTTTGGTATATACAAAGCAAAGAAAACACTTTGTCTTAAACGTAATGCAAAGTATCCCCCTACCAAACGAAACTCAACTTGCTGAAGAATACAATCGTTTATCCTCATTTGAATTGTGTATTACATCACAAGAATTAATACAAGAGCTAATTTTGAAATCATCCGAATTAGTTAATACATTTCGATCAATAACTCTTAACTTAATTTATAGCGATCAAAATACTTATTTGGCAAGAAAAGCTAAAACTGAAGATTTGCTTAAGAATTTCGATCTTATATTTCTTCGCTTGAGAATTATAAGTAAATTGTTACATCAAAGAAAACAAAACAAATTAATCGAGGAATCAAGTCATAACAACGAAACTCACGATAAATTAGAAGCTTATAAATTTGAGAAAGATCGACTGATAGGTCAAATTAAGGATAAAAATAAATATATTAAAGAAGCTATCGATCGAGTTTCGAATATTATATGGCAAATTAATTCTATTCAAACTTTAAAACATTAAAATTTTTTTTTAGAAAAATGTTCTTAGCATTTAAAAATATAAATAAAACTCATGTTAATATTTTACTTAAAACATCACTTAGGCCAAATATAAAGCTTGATTTTAATCGGAGTTTTACTCATTTACAAAAAAATTTTAAACCGAATAATAAAAATTTGAAGAGCTTGGCGAATATATTTGTGAGACAAGCGAAATTTTCAGCTAAAAATGAACCAGTTAAAAAAGTAAAAATTAGCAAAGGTGAAATCAAGCGCTTGTTGTCATTGGCAAAACCTGAAAAATACAAATTAGCTTGTAAGTATTAAAATCATATTTTTTAATTGAAAATTCACTAATGAAAATCTTGAAGAAAATGTCTTAAAATTTCGAATAAAAAATATTCTTATATTCGATTCGAAAATTTGATTTTACTTTTTTGACTTAGCTTTATTTTTCGTTTTTTTCTATCTGCTTTTTTTCAAAATTATTATTGTAAATAAAGCGGTGACAATTCTAATCACTGTGTTCTTTCGATTTACGTCCTAAAAAACTTTAAAACTAAAAAACGGATTCTAGTAAAAATGTAATGTCTATTGTAATCGTAGCCAATGTTAATTAGTCATAAAATTATAAAAATTAAGATGTAAAATTTCGGTTGCGATGTTAAATTTATCTAGCATTTTAAACTACCAAGACAGATAATAACTTAAAAACAGCATAAAAGATTCGCCAGAGATTTTCCAGAAAATATGAAAAATTTCTTAACATAAATGTTTGTTAAATTATGATTGAAAATTATCAACTTTAAGTGTACTTAACAATCGCTAAGCCAATTTTTTTTTATAGTTTGGTCTATTTTGTAAAGCGTTAAAAAAATTATGCTCTTTATTTTTGTACCGTAGCGAACTTGTATGAAAATAGTTGAAACTTCCTTTAATTTTATACTTCAAATCGAATCTAAATTAAAAATATTATTTTTCAATAAAATTAATAATATTTTTAAATTTTAGTGGCAATGGTTTTGTTGATAATTTCAAGTGGAGTTACAATGGCAGTACCATTTTGTATAGGCAAATTAATCGATTTTATACAAAAAGGTGACAAGGAGACAATGAAAGAAAATTTGAAAAATATAACTTTAATCATGGCTGGTATATTTATAATAGGAGCTTTAGCTAATTTTGGCCGAGTATTTATAGTTCAATCAACTGGTCAAAGAATAGTAGCTCGTTTGAGAAAGAATTTATTTCAGTCTGTTATGTATCAAGAAATGGCTTTTTATGATAAGAATAAAACTGGTGAACTTATAAATCGTTTGTCTACAGATTCTGAAGTCGTTGGCTTGAGTATTTCTCAAAATCTTAGTGATGGTTTAAGATCAGGAATACAAGCTGTTGGTGGTATTGGTATGATGCTTTATATGTCACCTCAATTAAGTGCTTTTGGTCTTGCTATCGTTCCTGCAGTTACTGCATTTGCTATTGTTTTTGGTAGATATATTAAAAAATTGTCTAAAAAAGTTCAAGATGTTTTAGCATCTGCAACAGAAGTAAAAATTTTTTTAATAAAATACATTAACACTGAAAAAGCCCCATGCTAATTAAAGGTTATTTATTAAAAAAAGCATATTTCAACCAGTATAAACATTTAAAAATACTAATCAGACCAGTCATTTATTTGAAAGATTTCTAAAAAATCGAAAAAATGTAAAAAAAAAAAATTAAAAAAAATCTCCCGTTTAAATTTTTTTTTCAAAATTCAGGAAATATTTATTTTTTAACTCCTAAATTGCGAAAAAAAAATTTTAATTTTCTAACACACGGTCAAACGTTTTTTTTAATTGAAAAGATCCCCAAAATAAATTCTTGGATTTTTGAATTTTTTCGGTGATTATTGTTTTTCAAAATTTGTAATTTATAAAATAATTTTTTAAGGTAGCTGAAGAAAAAATGAGTAATATTCGAACAGTACGAGCTTTCGCTCAAGAAGACAAAGAAATAAACGCCTATACAAAAAGTGTTACTGATGTAATGAACATGAAATTTAAAGAAGCATTTGCATATGGTGTTTTCTTTGGTACGACCGGCTTATCAGGAAACTTGATAGTTTTATCTGTTTTTTATTTTGGCGGAAGCTATATAGCTGACCAAATAATTACAGTAGGAGACTTGTCCGCTTTTATGTTATACTCAGCTTGGGTTGGTATTTCCATGTCTGGGCTCAGCTCGTTTTACACAGAACTAATGCGTGGTATCGGTGCAAGTACTCGCACATGGGAAATAATCGATCGTCAACCAAAAATTCCTATTTTAACATCAAATAAAATAGAAATTGATAGTGGAATATTCAATAAAGATATTAAATTTGAGAACATACATTTTTCTTATCCATCACGCGAGGAACAAACAATTTTCAAAAATTTAGATTTTACTATTCCAGGTGGTAAAATATGCGCTGTGGTAGGACCTAGTGGAAGTGGAAAAAGTACATTGGCATCTTTGTTATTAAGATTTTATGATCCCCAAGAGGGAAGTGTAAAAATTGGAGGTCATGATATTAGATTAATGTCTCAATCATGGTTAAGAAACCATATTGGAACAGTTCCTCAAGAACCAGCACTTTTTTCTATGTCTATAAAAGACAACATAGCTTATGGTTTGCCTAATTCAGAGAGTATAACAATGGAGCAAATTTACGAAGCTGCTCGAAAAGCAAATGCATTTTCGTTTATCGAGCAATTTCCCGACAAATTTAATACAATGGTTGGTCAAAGAGGACTTAATTTAAGTGGTGGTCAAAAACAACGTATTGCTTTGGCAAGAGCTATTTTGAGAAATCCACAAATTTTATTGTTAGATGAGGCAACAAGTGCATTAGACGCCGCTTCTGAACATTTGGTTCAAGAAGCATTAGAGAGAATTATGAAAGATCGAACAGTAATCATAATAGCTCATCGTTTATCAACAATTAAAAATGCTGATATAATAGCCGTGATAAATGAGGGTCGTATTATGGAACAAGGATCTTATAATGAGCTTATTCAAAATGATAAAGGCTTATTTAAGGAATTAGTTGCAAGACAAACGATCAAAGTAGATTAATAAATTAGAATATTCAGTAAATTAGTTATATTTTTTTAATTATTATTTTGTTGTCTATTTAAGTTAAATAAAATTTTGAAGAAAAAAAAATTTTTTTTTTTTGGATTACTTCTGGGCGTCAATATCCCGAAGTTTTTTTTATCGAATTTTCGCAATATTTTTTTATTAAAGAATTTAGATAGTAAATTTAGAAAATGTCCGCTAAACGTAAATCGGCTTTTTCGATGTATTCAGACGATCCAACTGAAGAACAAGAGCCGGTAATGACGACCAAAAAATCCAAAATACCAAATGGTAATTCGCATGAAAAATCAAAGGCTAAATTGGAAGGAATTATAAAAAAACACAATCAAAATAAACAAGCGAAAAAAATGAAGAAAAAATTAATTAATATTCCAATGTCTAAGCTTACTGAGAGTATGAGTTTGTTTGCGAATGGCGATAAAAAGGAACCTCCGTCAAAAGAGTTTAAATTGATCGAGAGAAATGTTGATAAAAAAATCAAAAAAAATAAAAAGCAAGAAAAACATCAAAACAAAAAAGAAATTCCAGTTCAAAAGAAACAGAAAAAATCCATTGAAACAAAGCCAACTGAAGTTACTAAAGTAGTTTTTTAAACTTAATTAAAATATTATTGAATAAAAATGTTTTATTTTTTTTTTGCATTGGTTTAGAAAATTAAAAAAAATAAAAAGAATGCTAAAAAAGATGTATATAGTGATAAGGATTTTGAAGATGATGAAGAAGAATACGAACCAGTTATGTTTGATAGTAGACAAGAAGCAGCTAATTTATTTAAGCGAATTGTAGCTCCAGTCAAAATTAACCAATTTTTTAGGTAAATTTTCTAACTTTGTTTTAAGCTAATGAAAAAGGTTCGTTAAAAATATTCTTTGAGTTGGTTTTCAACTTTTTTTTTACTTTGATTATTGATACATTCATAAGTTACTATGACTTATATGCATCAATAGTTTAGTTTCGGAAATTCTATCTTTTTATTTATCCGATTATGCGAGCTTTATAAAAAGTTGGTAATTCTTGATTGCTTATTAATTTAGCAATTTTAACAATTTCTGACTACTGACTCTGACATTAATAAAGAATGTTCTATCTTATCAAAAAATACTTCAATCGAAAAAGTTAAGAGCAAGCTATTTTTCAATCTTCATTTAAACGATGGTATAGTGACATGTATTTAAAATTGAGACAATAAGTTATTTAAAAAAAAGTATTTATTTAGGATCCATAAGTTTCTCTATTAAATTTTCTCTATTAAACTATAAAATTTAAAATCCAAAAAAAGAGATAAAATAAAAGTTATGGATATCTATTTTAATAATACTCTCAGTTTTTAATTGAGTTGTAAAAAAATTGTTAAAAAATGGTTAAATAGAGTTTTCTAAAAATTGACTGAATAAAAATCATTACATGAAATGCTTAAATTTTAAAATTTAATAAAGAAAATTTTTTTAACTTATTTTTAAAAGATCGATACCATATTGCCTTGCTTTTTAATGCAAGGGTTTTAAACCGAAAATTCGACTTTAACTAATCCCGCTTAAAATACTGAAAATTATTTTGGTTCAGGCTTCAAAATTTAGGGCACTAAAACATGGGGAAGATGTAACTAAGTGTCTGCAGTAAATCAGAATTTTCGGGTTTTAATGCTGAATTAAAAAGCAAGAGAAATTAAAAATTTTTCGTTTTATCTATTTCAAAAAGGTCAAAGGATTTAATTTCAGTAAAAAAAAACAGTCCTCAAAAAATTAAATTTTGAAAAAAAAATTTTTTAATTTCTAAAATTTATTGGCGAATTCGCGGGAATTGACAGGAATTCGCCGGAAGAGTTGTGAAGTGTGGGGAGTTAAAGTTCGCTGGGAAGGTTCATGAACCTTCATGAAGTGCACCTGTGAATGCCCCCTACTGTAGATGGCATCTAAGATTTAAATCTAGAATTAAAAAAAAATTCTCCAATGCGAGACTCTCAAGACCCATCTAATCTTTTAATTAAATTTTAACCTTTTTAAGCACATATTGGGAGAAAAAACCGTTGCTAATAAAACGAAACAAAAAAACGTATTACAAAAGTTGGTTTAGCTGTGAAGAATTTGATTGGATTATGAGAAATGTAATTTTTTTTCTAAATGATCCAAAATAATTTAATTAAAATTCTTTTAATTTTTCATATTTTACATAGCATAACTTGGAATTTACAACTAATATTGACATTGTTACTTACATTAATGAAGAAAAGAAAAAACATAATCCTGAAGGACGAGCCTACGCTCCTTTGTAAGTCTAAACAATAAATTTACCTGATTAAATTTCAAAATTTTATTAACTCTTTATTTTTAGGGTTTGGGATTTTTTTCAAGTAATTTGATTTAATAGCTTTTCTTAATGACTGCTGGATTTTTATTTTTCAAATTTTCTTACAGCAAGGGTGTTCGATTCGTTTGCTAAATCCAGCAACTTATTCTCAAAATGTTTGGAAATACTTATCAATCTTACAAGAATTATTTGATTGTTGTGTTGGATCAAACGTGTAAGTTAAGAATTTATTTATACAGAAAGAAAATTAAAGATTCATAATTTAAAAATTAAAGATATTTAACTCCGGCCGGAACTCAAGGGTTTGCTCCACATTATGATGATATTGAAGCTTTTGTTCTTCAACTAGAAGGCAAAAAAAGATGGAGGGTTTACAATCCATTAAATGAGAATGAGGTTTTACCAAGATTTTCTAGTCCAAATTATACTCAATCAGATTTATCTGATCCTATTATAGATGTAATTTTGGAAGCTGGTGATCTTTTATATTTTCCTCGTGGTTACATTCATCAAGTATTTCTTATTTTTTCTTCTAAATTTCTTTTTTTTGATTTAATTTTAAAAATTAATTTAAGGCTAATGCTTGTGATGATATTCACTCATTGCACATAACTGTTTCAACCTATCAAAAAAATTCATGGGGTGATTTTCTTACAAAGCTCTTGCCCGGTGCAATCGAAATAGCTATGCAAGAAAATGTCGAATATCGTAAAGGTTTACCAATAAATTATTTGACTGAAAATGGCGTAGCTTTTGAAGATAAAGTAATTTACTTTTTCCCTAAGAAGTAAATAAAAAAAAAAATTTCTAACATTCGATTTTTTTCTCATAGGAAACTGAGGATAGAACCAAATTTAAAACTAAAGCTGGTCAATTGGTTAAGGGTCTAATTGATTATTTACCAATAGACGCTGCTGTAGATCAATTTGCCAAAGATTTCATTCATCAAACACTCCCACCATTTTTTACAAAGGATGAGAAATCTCGTAGTATTCACGATCATGGTGAAAGATGGAATAGCGACAATAATAGAGTTGAAAATATAGCCGAAATTGAGCCTGATACATCTATAAAACTAATACGCAAAAATTGTCTTAGATTAGTGGTCGAAGAGGACTCTTGTTTTGTTTATCACAATTTGGAAAATAGCAAAATTTATTGCGAAAAAGAACCTCAATATTTAGAAGTTGACACGGATGCAGCTCCGTCAATTGAATTTTTATTAAATTCATATCCCAAATATGTAACAGTTGATGAATTACCTATGGAAACTATTGAAGACAAAGTAAATTTTTTTTTTCATTAAGAAAAGTGTTGTAACTGTTAAAATTAATTTGATTTTAGATCTCAGTAGCTCAATGTTTGTATGATAAAGGTTTATTGGTTACTGGTGAGCCTTTAAATTGTGACTTTGAAGATGTTTCTGGTTCAGATTGTGAAAGTGATGAACGTGAGGAAGAAGAAGGAGAAACTGAAATCTCATTTTCAAAAGGTTATTTCAAAGATGAAGATGATGAAAATTCAGAAGAGGGAGATAACGATGATGGAGAACCAGAAAATGAAGATGGCTTTAATTCAGAAGAATATGATAACATTGCCGAAAACGGACATGCTAAAAATGAAGAAAGTAACGATGAAGAAGATGAAGAATTAGATTCAGATAATTCAGAAGAATCAGAATAAACAAAAAAAATTTTCTTTATTCTTAGAATAAAAATTTCCATAAATAAAAAAATCTCCAATATTCCAAATTTAAAAGATTAATTTTTTTTTCTTTAGTAATTGACTCAGATTTATTATTATTTTTTTTTAAATCTAAAAATAAAAACTAATGACGTCATTCCAGAGAAATTGAATGAATATTTCATGACTAAACTTTTTTATTTTTAAATTATATAATAAAAAAATTTTGAAATTTAATTGAGTTTTTTAACGCTTCATTGAAATTCTCTAGTAAAATTGTGTTCGCGGGAGCACTTTTGATTGGAAGCAAGTTTACGTAATACTACCTTATAGAATTTTAGGGTATATATTTTTTAACTATTTATAAATTTGAATGTCTTGGAAACAGTTTGGATTAAATAATCTTGATAATTTTGTTAGAAAATAAAAAAATACTTTAAATATTACCTAGGAATATTAAAAAATTTTGAATTTAACAAAACATTTTTAGAAGCTTTTTAGCTGAAATATTAAATTTACTTTTCATTTGATTTTTTTAAATTGTTTTACTTGGTGAAATGTATATTAAAATCCCAGTAGAATTATGAAAACATTTATTATTTGTTGAACTATTTATAGTTACCTTTCACGCCAAGAGCATATGTCTTAAAGCATTGAGTAACTTTTTTTCACTTTTATAGAATATATGATGATGGCAACATACCTCTTTCGATTTTTTTTTTCAATAATCAAATACCAAAAATAAAAGCTTGTTTTAATTTTTTAAGAAAAAAACAAAAAAGTACAAAGTAAATAATTGTTAAAATTTTTATGATTGAAATATTTCCAAAAGGAATCGGAGTTTTCCATATTAGAACCAATTATTTGCCAAATATTTTTTGTTTAGTTAGAAAAAAAAATATCATGATTAAGTAATTTTAAACAAGTTTAAAAGCATGACTTTCAAAAGAGAATATATTAAATTCGGGATAGTCTCCAACCAAAAACACGATCGTATTTGAAAGAAAAAAAATTCAAAAAAATTCAAAATTTTTTTTTTCAAACTTCTTTTAAAAAACTTCTGAATACTATCTAATCTCAAATTATTTACTTTTGTTTGTCACTTAATTTAAAATTTAAATTTGATGACATTTTATTATAATTTTAAATTATCTTGAGTTCAAATTTTAAAAAAGCGGCAATTTAAATTTTTTTCACAAATTTAACAGATAATTTTTTAATCTTGGGAAAAAAATGAGCTATTTAAGTAATTCAGGATATGGTTTAAACAATATAAACAACGTTTCCTATTCATTTATGAGTGGATCTTCTTCAGCGAATAATCATTCAGGATTTGGTCTTTATCCAAAGACGCATATACCTGATTTAGACTTTGCATGCTTAAATTTTCAAGAAAAAGATTTCAAACAACAAAAAAACACAAAAAGTCAAACAAATCTCGAGTATTATGAATGATTTTTTTAGCTAAAGATTTTTATATATTTTAAAGATTTTTATTTTTTAAAAGATTGGAGACCAAAGTTTGATGATGATTAAAGTCTACAGGAAATTAATTTAAATTCTTATTTTTTTTATGGATCAAGTTTAGTAAATTTTACTATTAGAAAACATCACATATAATATAGCCAATATTATTAATACGGAATTAAGTATGAAAAATTTTTTTAAAAAGTGATTCTATTAATAATGAGAGTCTACAAATTGTAAAAAACTTTTAAATTTGTAAAAAAAAATTAAATAAAAAGTTAATTTGAGTTTTTGAACTTCTTGTTCAATTATCTAATAAAGTTCATGATTGGACTCTGATAGTTATTTGATCTATATTATTTTTTTTGTATGAAATTATTTTTTTTTTTTTGAGTTATCTTGATGAATAAAATTTAATTTTATATCTAGTTGATTTTAATGATTCATCTTGAATAAATTGAAACAAATCAATGAAAGAAAATGACAAAATGTATTTCTCTAGTGTACTTCTCTCGAATTAACCTCATACTTATACCGTACCGGATCTTACTCGGGATTCAAAAAAAGAAATCAAGATATTTTTGGGTTTAGGATAATTTTTGTGAATGATTCTAAAGTTTAGGATTACTTTTCCTCTGGGGGGAAAAGTATCTTTTTGTAATGGGTAATGAGGAAAAAGTAGTAGCCATCACGATATTTTTTTGTTCTCTTACCGAAAAAATCAAAACTTTAAAATACTGCGCTGCTCCCGAATTAACCTCGTACTCGTACGCGAACTCCAGCAAAAATGAATGAAGTGTGGGTACGAAGTTAATTCAGTAGCACTGCAGTATTTCTAAATTTAGAAATAAATTTTAATTACCGCTTCTAAAGAAAAATTAATGAATTAATAATTTCAATACTTTACTTATTTTAAAAAGCTTGAATATTCTCTACTGGCTTTAAAACTATTTATTGAATCCATAAAAAAATATTTGTTTTTATCTATTTCTAATGATCATAATTTAGCGTAAATGTCTGCAAATAAGGAGAAAGATTAAAAATAAAAAAATTTTTTTGGTTTTGACAGCTCTTTTTTTGAGACTATGATAAATCTACTATGTTCCCTTAATATGTCTTAAGTCTGACAACTTAGGACCAAATCTCTGAGATTCTACTTAACGTAACTATTTATGACAAAGCGTGATTTCAGAAAAAAATTAGAACATCTGTCTTATATAAAATTTATCGATTTTGGTAAGAAAATCAAAATAAATATCAAGTTTTCGATAAAAGGAAATTTTTTTTTTGCTAAATTACAATTTTTGTAAAATTCGTCTAAAAGTCTTGGATTCGCTTTTGGTTTTAAAATGATTAAAAATATATTTTTTTTGACTTTAGATAAAATCAGCAAATTCCTTATTTATGAATTTCGAATCATTTAGAGTTACTTAAAGAAAAATGGCTTACCGTAATTAAATATTAGAGTTGTAAAATAATTTATTTGATAAAAAATTTGCCTGAGAGAAAATATTTTTAGTTAGCTTTTTTTTTAGCTTTCTGTTTGGCTTCCTCAAGTTCATCACGCCTTCTGGCCAATGAATATTCCAAATACGACAAATAACCGTCATTGTTAAGATCATCCTCTTTTAATATTTCATCAATAATATCTTTGAAAAAAAATCATTAAAGATTTCAAGTAAAATTATCTGAGCCAAAAATACCTGTGTAATAATTTACTTCCATATTGAAAGCTTCTCTTTGTTTACTTTTTTCAATTTTCGAAGTATCTATTTGCAAATCTTTAGCAAAATCTGAATGCTTAATGGCTGATAATATTTCCAATCCATCTAAACGAGAGTCATTATTGAAATCGTGCTCCCTGTCGAAATAAAACAAATTTTAAACTATCTTAAAATAATCAAATTATTTTTAAATTACATGAAATAGAAAAATTCGATTTCTTCGGGTGTTAGGTCTCTTTTTACATCGATTTTTTCTTTCAAATGCTCAGTGACATGGCTTTTTTTTGTTGAAAAATTTCTATGCATTGGACTAGAAAATTTTTTTTTAACTAAAAATACTTAATGTCCTGAGCCATTTTTGAATTGTGCATTTGGGGTTTTTCTGGTTGAGGATGATGACTACCATGATGTGACTGATGACAATGGGCCATAGAAATAAAAAGAAAACTAAACACAACGTACATTTTAAATCAATTTTAATTATACGATTTCATGCGACAAAAAAATAATTCGAAACAAATACATTTTTCAATTTTCTTCTATTTCTCATAGTGGCATGATAAAGCATAATTTATGTAAAGAATATTGATTTTTCGTCAGTAAATTTTATTCCTTATCTAAATGGCTTTTAAATTTGGTTTTTATTTAAATGGCTTTCTAAATGATTTTTAAATTTAAAAATTCTTAAAAAGTTAAATTGTTTTTGGAAAATTTTTGGTGCGTTAAATAAAAGGAAAATTAACTTTTAATTTAAAGAATTTTAAATGTTCTATACAGTGTTTCTCGTAATCACATCAACCGTCACGTTCATTTATGACTGTAACCTATTAAAACTCCTATTCAATAAAAAATGCTTTAATATTTTTTATTTTTAAATTTTGCTTAAACTTTTATATATACAAATCTACAAGAATTAATTTTAGATATGACCCTAACGGGGATCGAATTGAATTTTCGCCTTGGTATTTAAGTAATACGGCATTAATTTGCTTTTGATATTAATCAGACTTGAGTCGATCCATAAAAATTACTATAAAATAAAAAATTTCAACTTCAATTTTTTTTCTGATAAAAACAAAAAAAAGATATGATTAATTTTTATTTCGTTCTAAATTTAATATTAAACTGACAAAAAGCGTAAATTTGTGTTGATATATTTACATAATACTAAATATACAAAAATAAAAAATCTATGAGGCATTTCTTCCTCGTAGTCTCTTCATAAGGTTTGTTTGATTCAAAGCTGCTTTTCGCCTTCTCTCCTTAAATTTATTGAAATCAGTTATTAAACTTTAATTTATTTTGAACGGAAAAAAAATAAAAATTACTAGTGGTCCAGTTCCTGGGGTGATTGAAACATCGAATATTTCAGATATTCGTTTTTGAGGCGTGTTTGCCGATGTTAAACTGTTTAATAAAGCCGAATTCGATTCAGGTATATCGAATAAGCTCATGTCAATATTCTACAAAATTCAAACAAAATTAATTTAAAAAAAATCAATTTTTGTAACTTACTTTAGCTGTAAGAACAGGCTCATAACGATGTTTTAAAGCTTGTAGCTCATACTCACATCCGGTTAAAGCCTGTTGTAGTTCATATAACAAAACGATTTCTGATCTTAATTCATTAAACTTATCACAAACACTCTCAGTTGCGATTGGTTTATGCTCAATTTGTAATTCATCTAACAATTGTTCTATTGCTTTTATCTTCTTTAAGCCAACTGATTGTGGTAATTTTGTTTTAAAGCTTCTTAGTGAGACACCAGATAATTTGGTATCAGGAAATTTAATGCCAGCAGATTCAGCAATCGTCTTTAATTTGAAAAAAATAAACCAAAATAAAACCAAGATTTAAAAAGTATTATTTAAAATAAACCAAGATTTAAAAAGTTTTTGTCTAGTCTATTGAGATCTTCAATGATCTTGAATAAACTAAAAGAAATTTAAAAAGGTCTAAAATTGTCTTAAGGCTGATGTATTCATATAATTTTGTTACATCAACTTTTAAGTATATAGATTAGATTCAAGCATAAACCATGACCCATTTATGAAATATGTCTTAAGACGTCTTGAACAGATTAGAACAGCAGAGCAAGTTTTAAACAAAAAAATATTCTCTTAAGCATCCACTTTAGTAGGGTTGTTAAATGAAGAATAAAATTTTCCATAAATTTTTTTTTTCAACTTGAGGTCTGAAAACTAAAAATTTAATCGAAACCGAAAAAATTTCACGTTTTTCGAAAAATGTTTTAAGCATGTTTTGCTTAAGCAAAAACATCGTCTTAAACACCTCTTAAGCATTGCTTTTGGACTGTTTCGCTTTTAGATGATTTTAAACAACGTCTAAACAGAGTGTGAATTTTTTTCAGAAATGTATACTGTAAAAAATTTGAGTTTTGATGAAAAAAATCTGACTTTCCATGAAAATTTTGGAAAAATTATTTTTTTAAACGGGGATTCCCAGATTTTTTTTTAAATAATTCGTTTTAAACATCAAATTTAAACAAAAAGTTAATTTTTTCAAAATTTTCATGAAAAGTCAGAATTTTTTTATTAAAATTAAATGTTTTTTTTCTGATACAGAATTTTAGAAACCTCAGATTTTTTTAAAAGTCATTTTCTAAAATTAATTTTCCAAATACAGTCATCTCGCAATTATGTCCCTACTCTATTATGTCCCATTTTGTTTATATCCCCGAATCTGAAAAGAACGGATTTCCGCCAATACGTTTAATGTTAAAACTAACTTCGTTAAGTCCCTTCTACTAGTCCCCTATTTTGAATATATCCCCTTGAAAATAAAAAGCAGGCAAATATTTTTCAATGTAAATATATTTTAAATAAATCCCCATGGATATTTTTGAAATTATACAATGGTTCTTATAAAAATGTAACGTCAACCGTCAACCGTAACTTTTTACCGTAATCGTAACCCATGTTAATTTACCTTAATTTTCAATTTTAAGATGTTTGATTGGTTATTTTTAATGATACTGAGTTGTCGATTATAAATTTGAAATAAACAATTAGTTTATCTGATGCGGATATTCCGATAGAATTCGGTTCTGATCGTTCAACAGTGTCTAAAATTATTAAAAAAAAAAAAAAGAAAAAATATTCAAGTTTAAACTAAAAACTAAATCTCTCTTGTAAATAAATTTTTCTTAAAAAAAAATTTACTTTTTGTAAAGTCCCATTTTGATTATATCCCCTTTTTTTCAAGGAACCGATGGGTTGAAATAATCGCGAGATGACTGTATTTATATACATTTTTTTATTTTCAAAATTTTAATCTTAAAAATTATGCGAATAAATTTTCAGAAATTTTAAAAGAAGTGCAGTAACAGTAATAGTTAACTGTCTAATAATCTAGTATTCATTACATGATAAAAATATTTGAGTTTTGGAATAATTTTTTCATGAAAAAAGAAACATGAATTTTTGGAAAATTTTAGTTTGCTAATTGACTTAGAGTAGAATATAATTACCTTGAAAACTACAGGCTTTTTAATTGATTTACTTTCAGCTACACTTGAAGAAACCGATGATGGTGAGACAAGATTTTCTGATTGACTCGGAAGTGTAGACGGTTTATTAGCTAATGGTTTGTTTGCGCTGGCAGCACCCGTAGACCCATCATTTGAATTGACCGAATTTTTTCTTTGTTTAATTTTTTGTGCTTTATTGACTGGATTATTAATAGAATTTGTCTTATTTTCCAGTTGTTTAACTTTTAATAAATTATTTAATGTTCTCGTATTGTCTAAATCAGAAGCCGCAGTAAGCAATTTCGAAACTTCTTGATGCTTTTTTTCTCTTTCTTTTTTGCGCACTTCAATTTTTTTCAATTCTTCAACTAAATATACTTCTTCTTCAACTTGTTCTTTAGTACGATTGAACAATTTTTCCAATTGTTCACGGCGTTTTTGCTCATGTTCCAAATCAAAAACATAAATTTTCGATTCATCTACACCGCGAAGTTTTTGTAATAAACCAGTAACCTTATAATATCTGTCTTTTAATTCATCTATTGTTCGCTTTTTATCTTGAAAAAGACTCGAATCCCAGCGATCATGAATAACAAAAAATTTTAAATCGTATGTTTGACATAAATCGAACAGATAATCTGTTTCTTCTTTGGACCAATTTTCATCTTTTAAATATTGATTATATTCAGTTTCGTTATAAGTTTGAAATTGAATTTTTTTATTATATTTGGCAAATGGATATTCTTTTTCTGGATCGTCGTTTACACATCGCCAATGGTAAAAAGTTGCTGAGTCAGTTCGAGCGGGATTCTTAAATCCGACCCAGTGCCATTTTCGAACACCGTATCTCAGCTTAGCTTTTGGATGTTTGTATAATTTAGGTTCTTCAGCAGGAATTAGAGGTGGTTGGCCTGGATCGTCTGTACTTATGAGACCCCATACCTCTCGATGAACACCTTGAGGTCTTTTAACAGATTCAATTAATCTTTTTGCTTTCTTCTTAAAGCGAAATTAAAGCAACAAAAAAAATTTAAATTCATCTAAATTTTAAGATTACTTTTTTACTTTGTTTTGGACTATTTCGATCATTTATTTCAAGAATATCTCTAACATCACTATTCATTTTGAAAAATTGGTTTAAAAAAAGTGCCAAAAATTTTTATTTTCAAGATTTTATAAAAATTTATTTATTATTTTTTTTTAAAATAATTCAATTGAAATTTCTTATTTAAATTTTTTGAAACAAGTAGTTCAATCCTTTATTATTCAGAATTTAATTAACATTCGGTCAGAAATTAAGCATATAAATTTTTTAAGATATTTATCAAGAACATATTTTCGACATCCTAAATTCCACGATCGTTAGTTATTTTATCTAAAATTCTCAATTCGGATTAAGAGCAATTAAAAAAAAAATAGAAAAAAAAATAGATAGTCTTTCGGAGAAAAATGGATTATTTCGAAATTTCTTTTTTGATTACATTCTGACTTCAACATTATTAATTCAACTAAAGTTAAATTGATTGTCTATTTATAAAAAATTATAAAACTGTTAATCACGATAAGAGTTAAAGAGTTAATTTTATAGAAAAAAAAAAAATTTTAAAAAATATGGAAGCAAAAATTATTAACCTGATGTTAAATTTTAAGACAGGGATTCTATTTTCTTTCTAATTTTGGTCTTCTTATGTTTCTTTTTATAGCTTAATCAAATTTTATCGAGTTTTCATTGCCTAAATATAAAAAAAAACATGTTTTGAATCGCAGCTTTATTAAAAAAACAAATTATTTAGAAGAATGTCGTAATTTTATTCCCTTAAATTCAATTTTTATAAAAAAAGAAATGAATAAAGAATTTATGCTGCGCAAGAATATTTCATTAGTTTTTTTTAATTCCTCCCGTAAGCATTCCATGATAGAATCGAAATATTTTCAAAAATTTTACCAAAGCTTTTTTAAAATTGAAAGGTCTCTAAGCGAAAAATTTGGGCTTTCCAAATTTTACTTAACCCCACATTTATTGAATTCGGGTCGTAACCTTATGGCAAATGAACCGTATCGTATGCAAGACGAACTCGACCGTACTACCGTACCGTTTATAAGATTACAATTTTCTTACTAGAAATAATTATCAAAAACATTGTAACAAAAAATTCTCTAAAAATTATTTATTTTGAATATCGGACACAAAAACTTTTAATCCTATAGTACGGTCGAGTGTGTTCGGTATACGATACGGTACGTTTATGATAAGGCTACGTCGCAAATTCGATAGAAGTGCTGAAAATTCAGTTAGTCAAACCGAAAAAAAAGGAATTTGAAAAATATATTTTAGAATTAAGCATTTAACCTACTTAAAGGAACTTCTTCTCCCATATGCAAAATAACTTTATTTGACAAACTTGACGCTTTGGTAAAATATATCAAATACCTTAAAGAAAAAGAGAGACTAACAGGTTTAACAATTTTTATACTAGCTGCATAGACATTCTCGTCATTTTCACTTCCAACAACTCCCTGCTTTAAACTAACAATACCTGTTCCAAGATCACCAGTAGTGTCAAATGTAACATTTTTTTTTGTACATGTAATTGTCATTGAATCACCAATTGTAGCCAAATCATGACATACTTTACTAAATTCAGAGCACATCATTTCAATAATACAAGAATATTCAGTATCTGGTATTGACAAACGCTCCATTTCTAAATTCATTAATCTTAATTGAAATTGACTAAGCTTATGACCTCGGCGAGATTCAAATTTAAATGATAAAATATCAATCGGATCATTTGTCTCCAATAGTAAATTATCATTACTCATTCCACATTTAAGTATTTTAGCCATAGATGTCATTATTATTATTATTTATCATAATTCAACAGGCTAGTGCCCAAAAAGCTAGAGCTGTTTAACAGTCATTGCCTAGAATTATGTACAAAACAATATAAAAAAAAAAAAAAAGAAGAGACAAAAAATAAAAATAAAATAAAAATTAATAAAAAAGAATTAACTATTATACAAAAAATGTTTTGAATAAATATTTACATCAAATTTGGGAAAAGTTTTTAGGAAAATTGACAATAAAGCATCATTATTTTCAAAAATAAAATTTTTTACTGTTTTAAATAAATTTGGATCGTTTGGATAATTTAGTTCAAATTTTCTTAGTAATTTACCAAAAAAATAATCAAAAGTTAGAGTACCATGATTATTTATGATTCTTGTTTCATTGTGAGTTTTACCATTTCTAAGATCATAATTAATTTTTGGGACAGTTTTTTGTTCAGATAGTTTTTGTTTTAATTCGCGAGGACCTTTTGAATAAATCTCAATAGAATATCCAAATGAAAGTATTCTTGTACAAACTCGATGATGAAAGGAGAACAATTTGTACTTTTTTAATTGATTATTAAATTTATAAAGATTATCATCGAAATTAAGTATATTAAACCCAAAAAGTTTAAATAAACAGATATAGTAGGAGTTTGCGATTTTTTGAATTACTGTTTTAGACATATAAATAAGCAATGAGAGGCAATAGTCGAAATATGGTAGTAGAAATGTTTAAAAAAATTGAATTTTTACTGAAGTTGATAAATAGAAGATTCGTTTTATTGAGTGTAATTTTCGATTAATATTTAAAATAATTGACGAAATATGATCACTGAATTTAAGTTTTTCATCAATAATACATCCCAATAGTTTGAATTTGGTGACTCTTTCAATAGGGATTGTATTATTTAAAATGAGGAGTTTATCAGGTAACAATATCTTTTTATTTGTGAAGAACATAAAGTGAGTTTTTGACCAATTTACGTCCATTTTATTAAACGCGCACCAATTTAATAGATTATTTAACTCGTTGTTAAATTGTTCTAAAATATTGTCAAGATCTTCACCAATAAAATAAATTGTTGTATCATCAGCAAATAGCTTTATCCTTCCATTTTTAATAAACATGGGTAAATCATTTATAAAAATTAGAAAAAGAAGTGGTCCAAGTACTGAGCCTTGAGGTACTCCACATCTTACTAGTTCAGACTCGGAAATAATGCCATTATAGTTAACAATTTGTTTTCTTTGATAAAAATAGTTACGAATCAGTTCAATTGCTGCTTTTTCAAAGCCATAACATTCAAGTTTATAAATTAATAAATTTGGATCAACTAGATCAAAAGCTTTTTTGAAATCCACAAATAAAGCCAGTGATATCATCTTTTTATTGAGGGCAGAATTTTGATCAGATATAAATTCATGGAGGGCTGTTTCACATGAGTAATGGGCTCTGAAGCCATGTTGACTGTCAAAAAGAAATAGATGTTTTGAAAAGTATTCTTCAATCTGAGCTGCAATTAGTTTTTCGAATAGCTTTGCAAGGGGGGGTAAAATTGATATTCCACGATAATTATTAATGTCCATTTCTGAACCTTTACCTTTAAACAACGGTTTAACAATCGAAAATTTCCACTCATCTGGGACTTGTTTATTTATAATGCAGGTGTTAAATAAATTATAGAGTAATGGTAAAAATAAATTTAAAGAGTTTTTAATTATTTTAATAGGAATTTTGCTAATACCAGGTGAACTCGACGAGTCTATCTCGTGAATACATTGAATAATTTCTTTTTTTGTTATAAATCGAAACGTAAATTTAAAATTATTCTCATTATTGAAGCGTTTTAAATTATCTAATTTATCTTTGAAAATATTTTCCGTATCTAAAAATGCTTTTTTCGATTGAGAAGTTAAATTGGTGAAAAATTTATTAAATTCATCTGCGATATTTTTTTGGTCTGTTATTCTCTTGTTATTAACAATAATGGCATTAGATAGTTGTAAATGACTATTATCAGACTTCATTTTTATTGTACTTTTATAGTAGCTCCAAAACAATTTAGAGTTCTTAAAGTCTGACTGTTTTTTGTTTTGAAAGAATTCGATTAACTTTTTCTTTTGTAATTTTTTAAAATAATTTCGAGCAAATTTAAAATTTTCTTCATCAATTTTTAATCCAGAATCTTTCCAAATTTGATATAATAATAGTTTATTTCTTTGACACGCTTTAAGTTCATAATCAAACCATGGAAATTGATTAATATCTTGTTTTACTCTTATTTTTTTCATGGGAGAAATGTAGTCAATTATAGATAAAATTTTGGTTTGAAGCATATCTAGTTTTAAATTTATATCATTCTCAAGATAGACTGGGTAAAAATTAATTTTGCTGAGCTCCTGTTCAATTTTTAATAAGTTCGTACAACTTAAGTTTCTAAAAAGCTCATAATAAAATTGGTTCTTATTACTAGGATAATCAGTAACAGCAATAACAAATTTGTGATCGCTGAAAATACAATCAATTGTATCGGCTTCGTTCATTTTGCTATTGTTGGTTAAAATCACATCAATTAATGAGTGGGTAATAGTATCACCATATCTCGCAACTCTAGTAAAATTATTTACAACATTTCTTAATTCGAGGTTATTCATAAAATTGGTTAAAATTTTTTTTGTATTTGGTTTGCATAAATCAATATTTAAGTCACCAATAATATTTAGATCAATATTCAAATTCAAATTATTAATTATATACGTTTCTAAATCGTTTAGAAATTCAAGACTGTTATTTTTAGGGGACTTGTAACAACAAATAAAATTACACACTGATGCTTTAAGCTGGATTTGAAAATAAATTAATTCTAGATTTGGATGCTTATCAACTAAGAGTAGTTGATATTCTTTTTTTATAAAAACAACCACTCCACCTCCCTTATTAAGTAATCTATCACGTCTAACAATATTATAGAACTTATTTATGTAAAAAGACTCCGGTTCATCGTTTAGTTTAGTTTCATTTAAAACAAAAATATCAAATATTCGATAATTTAAAATTTCATCTATATATTTTAGCTTTGTTTTGTTTGCCAAAGAATTAACGTTTAAATGTAAGATCTTAAATTTGTTTTTATTGCTTTTGTGAATGTTAAAAAATTGGTTTATATGGATCGAATTTTCATTAAATGAAATATTATTAATTATCTCATGATTTTTATCATCATTGACTTGATCTATTTGTTATAAAGCAGCTGTATCCATTGCACTGTCTTCACCAGTTAAATGGTTAATATTAGCTTGAAGTTTTAGGACTTCATCTGTTAGTTGAGAATTTAGCTCTATTAGCTCCTGTTTAGTTGACTTTGTAATGGGCTTCGAAGTTAGTTCATTTAATGAATTTGTGTTTAATAATTGATTGCGTTTAATTGACTGACTTCTAGCCCTGCGAATATTTTTTGCATCATTTTTCTTTAGGGGTTTTATGTCAGATGGTGTGGACTTAAGTTCAGCAGCTTTGCTAATTTCTTGACTTGAGTTGTCTAATTTTTTTTTTTTTCTTCCTCTATTTGACTTAAGATTGATATTAATATTACTTGTCATGTTGATTCCAAGCGACAAATTTCTATCACACGAATACTTTTCAAAAAGATTTTTCTTCAAGTAAAAAGTGACTAATGATACGTGTGATGAATCCATAGCCTGTAGATAAATTCCATCATTGTCACAATCTAAAGTTGCTTCATCAATTAAATCCTTTATGGCATCTATTATTTTCTTAAGTAAACCAGCTTGTTTAATTAAAGCGTTCATTTTTATTTTGTAAAGAATTTTTCAAAACATTTTTCACAATTATAATTAAATCTTGTTCTATAAATAATTTTTTTAAAATAAGACAAGAGAGATTTTTTTTAAAAAGTTTATTTTTTAATAAAAATTATAAATTCTCTTTTGCTTATTCTTGATGAAATCAATTCTGTTCTACTTTTTGAGTTTTTCGATTGAGCAGTATTTGACGATATAGCTTCTTCAATTGATCTTCTCTATCATTATAACAACCTTTTAGATTAAAATGTATTAAATTAGTAAAAAATAACAAAATAATTGAGTTTTTCTTTAGTCTAGCAATAGATAAGAATACTAGCCTTTTGATTACCATTTTTTTCGCGAAATTTAACCAGGTACTTCTTTTCTTTCGAATTAACGGCTTACCCGTACTCTTAATGAACCCTTACCTTACCCGAACTAAGGAAAAAATTTTTTTATAAATATTATTTTTAATTTTTTTAGTTCGGAAGTCGTACTCAAAAAAATTAAAATATTTTTTTAAGTACAGGTACGGCTACCGAACTAAAAAAAAATTAAAATTAAAAATAATTTTTATAAAAAAATTTTTTCCTTAGTTCGGGTATAAATGTCCTAATCGAATAATTAGAATTTTCATTTTTTCATTCTTGTTTTTTTTATATTTTACCTAAGAAACTATTTAATCTTGATTGATCAGTACTGCAATCTTCAATCATGACTGGTCCATCATTCCAAATTAGATCAAAACCTCCGACTCGTTTCTCTTTACCTGTCAATCTAATATTCAGAATGGAAAAATATAAAAAAATTTTTAACAAAAATAAAAAAACAAAATCAATAAACCAAAACCAACCTATTTTCCATATCTATAATTGTTAGCGTATCGTCTAGTAGACGAAATTTAAGCTCATAATCATCTTGACTACTAGCTGTCAAAGCTGGTGAAGCATTAATTTCAATTAACCAACTAAAAAAAAATTTCAATCTAGAAAAAGATAGAAATAAAAGTGAAATTTTCATTCTTACGGTTTTAAATCAGAATCTAACAAAATATCGTATCCATAAAGCTCAAAACAATGTTTATCATTTATTATTGTTTTTTGAACACTTTGTAAACTTTTTATAAAAATATCATCCATTAGTCTAAACATCGACTCGACTTCTTCAAGACCATGTTTAGCTATTAAATATTGTCTTAAATTTTGCATTGACCATTTTGCACCTTTATCAGGATCATAGTTAGGCGCTTGTTTTTGAATAGCATTATTAGTTATGTGAACATCTTTGATTAAAAAAAAACGATTTAAAAAAATTAATTGAAAAAATCTATAATAGCTTAAATTACAAGTATCGCCTATGCTGTCCAAAGAAAAGCGTGTTCCCGATAAACGAGCAAAGCCTTCTCTATACAAATAAGCTTTCAATGGATTAAACTTTTGTTAAAAAAATAATTTTTAGAATTTTCTAAAAATAAAAGGAGAATTTGTGTGAGATGTGGAAACTTGAACTCAGATCCTTGACTTAACCAAATTCGTCGATTGATTCAAAATTCCAAGTAAACTAGATACTTGTAATACTTATATAAGAAACAAGAATAACCAAGCTCTAAAATATATTCCCATTTGCTAAATATTCTTTCGGGTTCTATTAATTAGATGATTACTCACACATCCCCGAAAAACAAATAAACATTTACCGAAGTTACAAGAACATAAATTCTCATGTCAAATTTTTTTCCACCAATTAAATAAGGATTATGTAAATAGCGTTGCACAACATAAACTTCAGGTGGTTCTCTATTAGGATCATTTAGTTTTTCATTATTTTTATTTTCGCCCTTAGACAGATAAAAATAAAAATTAAATTTATTTTATTTTTATTTAAAAAAAAAATAAATACTTTTTTCCAATCTGTTATATCCTTTAAATCAGTAAATAAAAAAATTCCCTTTCCCTGAGCTCGACCAGCTGGTTTCATAATCCAAATTGTCCCTGGCTTTCTTTTAAATTCTTCAACAAACATGTGATACTCAGACTAGAAAAAAAATCCTTTATCTAAAATTGAAATTTGACAAAAAAAAAAATTTTCAAAATACTGGAAGGACAAAAGTGGTTGGAAAAAAATCCCATTTAGCCGCCTCAGCTTTATTTTGATCTCTTTCAAATTGTCTCTTGTACCTTTTCAAATTTTTAACCATTAGATCTTTTCTTGTCATTTCGTAATGATTTCTAAAATGATTTATTCTCATATGTTCTTCAAAATATCCTTGATCAAAAAGCTCTTTCATTGATCCAACATCAACCCAATAAAAATCCCATTCGTCGTTAGGACTAAAATTTTAATTAATAATTTTTTTTTAAATTTACGACAGTTTTAATTTTTAATTACTCTGTAACCTCGATCCATCCGCGACTCTTTAAAACATCTAGCATTGTATTTTGAAGAAAACATCTAAATTTAATAGGTCGATCATTGGCACCACGTCTAAGAGGCTTTGAAAATGGTATTATAATATTTGCATTATTTGCTAGCATTTGCTGGTAGAAATTAAATGAAATGGACACACTTGGACCAGGCGGATTAGGCGGGTTTACCGCGGCTGATGTTGATTGATTACCTGTCTAGTTGCATTATTGAAAAGATGAAAAGATAAAATTTTTAATTAGAATTTTATGCTACCTTATTATTTTGATTTTGTTGCTTTTGATTCATTTCTGAAATTTTAGAAAAAAACTATACCTTCGTAATCAATCACATTGATTCCATTTATTTTAATTTTTTTTAAATTATTTTATTGTATTTATTATTAAAATTTACAAGTTTATCAATAATTAGTTACCGGGGAAACAAGCATACTCATTTAAATTTTAATTTTATTGAAAGTTAATTTTAGAAGGACTAGGGTGTTTTCTTTCTTGAAATTTTTTTTTAAGATTGAACCATTTAATATGAAATTATTTAAAAATACTAAAATTACTCATATCTACTACAATAGACGAGATAGACGCTTAATTTTTTTAAGACCTTAAGTTTAAAAGATTGGTGAATTTTTTTGTTATATCTAATATCTTTCGAATATACCGTATTGCTTCTTAATAGAAATCAAGATTTAGTAAATCTAGTTTATAAGTAATTGGTCTTAAAATTTTTCAAAACTTGGTCTTTTTGAGTTTTATCTCCTTGGTCCTAAAGTGATTTCTGATAAGTGTCCTCTAAACCCACTTTATTCAGACCAGATGAAATCTAATAAAACTAATTATGCAATTCATAAATTGATCAGACGAATCTATGTCTATGTATTCAATTCCAATAAAAATTAATTGCATTTCTTTTTCTTTATGTTATTTTTCAAAAGTATTTAGCCAAGTTAGGTAAAAATTAAGATCTATTTTTAAGCCACTAATTTAAATTAAAGTACAGAAAAAAAACTTTTTTTCATCATCTAATCCATAATATGAACTAGTGTTGTAAATCAAATTCTAAATATTTTAAAAATTGAATTTAAATAAAATTCAAATTAGTGATTTGAATTTGTTACAAATTTAAATGTCGTACTCGAATTGGAGAAATACGTATAAACTAACAAAAGAAAATAATAAAAATTGCAGAGCCAGAGAAATTTTTTTTACGAACAGACTCATTAACAATTGGAATAAATTGCCAAATAATGTTGTAGAAGCAATGAGTATATTCAAAGCAAGGTTGAATAAATGGATGGAATGTAACTGCAAAAGCCTTTCTGACACTACTACTACTACTATCTTATCATACTCGCTTACTAGCTGTTTCAAAAGAAAATTAGATAAAGTTAAATTTTTTCAATTATCATTTTTGCTCTAAATTTAATTATGCGATTACTTTCACGTTGAAAACTTAAAGAGACAATCCTTTTTTCTAAAGGGATTGTTATTTAAACGCACATAAATTTTTTTTTAACGCACAAACAGAACTTTTCAGCAAACATAAGATATTTTTTAACAAACAAAAACTTATTAACGCACAATTTCAGCGCACATATTAAAAACGCACAAATTTGTGCGCTAAATAGATTAAAATTATTTAAAAAATTTTTTTAAATAGATTCTGAAAAAATTTTTTTTGTTTAGAAATTTTTAATTGAATATTGAATTTAGTCAATTGATTAGAAAATAAAAAAATTGCAATTAAAGACTTATTCCTTTATATTTAAATAACTTTCCGGAGACTTTATAAATTTATATGTGTTATGTTCTATTTTTTGAAAAAGCTTTTTTAGCAAAGATTTTACCAGCAATTTTAGCTTTTGAATTCGGATAAGTGATTGTATTAAAATGATTGTTCATCATTGAGTAATATTTTAAATCAACAAAAATTTTAGAGTTGGCATTGTATGATACTTGCCAGGCATCTTTTAAAATATATTGAGGATTCAACTCAGTATCTAGTATATTTGCCAAGTGAGCGAGTCCTTGTTAAAATTCGTGTTAAAACTCTTATGTCAAGTATATTTACGCTTCTCATCGTAGTTTTTTACGATTTTAGTCCTGAGATTTATTGATTTATATGAATTAAATATGTATGTTGAAATGAAAAAAATGTTTGTTAATCAGTTTTTAAAATAAACTCTTATGTGCGTTGGAATTGTTTAATTTTGTGTGTTAAAAAGTTTTATGTGAGTTGTTCAGTTAATGTCTGTTAGAATAAAATTCGTGTTTGCTAAAAATTTTTGATTGTGCGTTGAAAATTTTTGTATGTGCGTTTGTTAGGGACACCCTTTTTTTAAATTTAAAAAAATATATTATTTGAAAGCTTTTTTAAAAAAAAAGGATTAGCTCTTTAAAGTTCAAGGAGCAAGTAATTGCGTTTTTAAATTTTTTGAGCAAAAATTAAAATTTTAAAATGAGCAAATATTTTAGTTTTCCGAAAATTAGTCAGTTGAGAATAGTTTACAAATTCACAAGTTCTACAAAAGGTTTTTTTTCTATTTTAAATATAAAAATTTTAACGTTTCGACAAATCAAGTTCTTTGGCATATAAAGTTGAACAAAATAATATTTACTTACTTATATTTGGCACTGTATAATACTCAAATCCCAGTCTAGACTTCGATCCACATAAAATATTTTCAAATCTTGCCTTTAGGATTTATATTTTTATGAAAAAAAAATCATTGTAAATCTAAGTACTTATAATTTATTATAAAAATACAACAATATAGGTAGTTCACTCTCATTTCTAAATTTAATTGGACTCTTATTATTAAACTCAAAGCACTGTTAAGCATTTCAAAATTTGACAAATATTTTTTTGAACAAAACGCTTATTAATAATTGTCAATGTAAAAAAGAAATAAGATCAGAAAACCAATTATTAATCAAGTTAAAAAATAATTCAAATTGACGTTAATACGATAACATTGATTGGTAAACAATATAAATTGGTAAACTATCAATGAGGATTAGCTGAAATAAAAGCCATTTAGAGTTACAAAAATATGAAGCTTGTAATTTTAATCACATTGCACATTAGCAAAGTTTTTGAATTTCTTTAAGTGTGGTACTAAAAATATTGAGCAAAATAAAATATGCATTACCATTATTTTTAAAATTGGTCAAGGTTTTATAATGAGTTTAGCGACGTACTTAAGAGCTTTTTCAAAATTTTTAAAAATGTAAGAAAAATAAATTTCAATGATTTTTTTTTATATTGTACCCAATTATTTCTTAAATTTATTCATAGGCGTATTAGAATCATAAAAGTGGGTCGTAAATTTTTAAGAAAATTCGATTTTTTACCGGTCCTAATTTCGAGAGATTAGGGTAAGTTCTATTAAAAAGATATAATTTACAGTCTTTCCTAAATTTATTTCTTTTATTTTCAAACTAAAAGATTATTAAAAATACGTTTTTTCCAAATTAACTTGTCGAAAAATTTGAAATATTTTTTAATGAAAAAGAGCTTTAAATTGAATAAAAATTAGATTATTGAGAGTTCTTTACGCTTCTGATACCCAGAGTCCTAATATTTTAATTTTTTGCAATCCTTTAATTAAAATACTGTCATTTCTAGGGTTTTATACACTATCATTTTGAAACGAGAATTTTGCGTAACTTTAGGTAAAGTTACGTTAAATTATATAATTGGCAAATTTTTTTATTTAAATTGCGTTTTCAAAAATTGCATTTTTACATAGTAAATTGTTGCAAAAAAAAAGTAGCATCGCATTTTGAAAATTTAAAAAAATCTAATTGAAAAAAAAGGTGCCAATTTGATTTAAAATCGAAAAAGGCCCGTTTTCAGTGAATTTTTCAAAATTTTAGATGCATAGACAATGAGTTTTATTAAAATAAACAATATCCTTTTTCAAAAAGACTTAAGCACCTTATTATGAAAAGAAAAAGAAGTTGATTTATTTCTCTTATAAAAGTTAAAATTAAAGATAAAAAAGTTTTAAAATTAAAGCGAGTATATTTATACAGCATTGAGATTAAGACCACTTGAAATATTCACAGAATGGAAAGTAAGATTGTTGCACTTTTTATATAAACAAGAGATGGTATTCTTTTTAAGGCTCAAATTTAATGCATAATTCAATCAGAATCATTTTAATTTTTTCATAATTTAAGTCAGCGAGTGCCAAGTGAAATTGTTACGAATAAAACCATTGGAGACATGCATAATCAATATATTTGAAAATTTTTTTTCGTACATTCTCTCTTATAAAAAATTTATTTATTATATCAATAAAGACTAATTTATTAGTCCAGTAAAGACTCAAGCATAAAATTTCAGAAATTATAATTTAAACGAACGGTTTACATTCAAATTTCACAAAGAAAATCAAAACCTAACTAATTTCTCAAATTAACATAAGCTTTTTTTCTCATTTCAACTCATATTTTCTACAAAAAAAACACTAATTATACATAAATGTCCATATGATCCCTTATGTTTATAGTTCTTCATTTATATATTTAATTTTTTTTTTTTCAAAAATAATTTCAAATTAAGCAAAAAGAAAAGCATTTAAAATTAGCATGGACCAAAATTTTAAAAGTTTTGAATAAAATTAAACGTACATTCACACAATTTTTTAACTTTTAAACCATTTATAAAATTTATGTATATATATATATATATAAATGAATAGATCTCAACAAATATATGTACGTAGAGATCTCTATACTTTCTTTTCATTTCTTTCTCTCTTTTTAACTTTTTTTTTTATTTTTCACTAAGTTAAACGTCATCACTTAATAAAATTTACAACAACAACAACAACAACAAAAGAAAAAAATATGACATTTCAAACAAATGTGTGCTAAAAACTTCTCTGAGCAGATAAGATATAATTTTTTTTTGTTGAAATATAAAGAGGTATATAAATTTAGTTCAGTTTGAAAATTTTTATTCGTCGTCATCAAAATTTTCAAAAAAAAAAATTTCGATTTTTGGTCAAGGTTGATATTTACGTTTAAAATAATAAAAAATTTTTTTTTCATATTACTCGAAAAAAAGAAAAAAAAACTTAATTATTATCAAAAATTTTTTTTTTTAGAAATTTATAACAAAAAATAAACATGAGTGTTTCATCGTTATTTCAATCTGAATATGTCTTAGCTCTTGGTTTTACATTTATCCTAGGTCTAATTGGTGTAGTCACTTATTTTTTTAGCTTTAAACAATCTGAACCCAAGCAATCTGAGCCTGAAACCACACCGAAAAAGACTGTTAAAACAAAATTAAAAGAAAGTAAGACTAAGGTGAAAAAAACAGAGCCAACAGAACCAGTCAAAAAAGTCGAAGAACCTGCTAAAAAAGTAGAAACAGTTAAAAAAGTTGAAGAACCAGTTAAAACTGTTAAAAAAACCGAGACTGTAAATAAAAAAACAGTTAAGAAAGAAGTTAAAAAAACAGTTGTTGAAGAACCGGTTGCTCAAACACAAAATGAAGAGCCTGTAGTTGATGCTTCCGGATGGACTACTGTTGTCGATAAACGTACTGAGAAAAAAAAGCAAAAATCAGCTACACCTGAAGCACCAGTTGTACAAAATAAAAAAGAGGCTAAACCTGTAGAAGTTGTTCAAAATGTTGAAGTAGTCAATAATAATCAATTAGTAATCGGCGCTAAACAACCAAGTTCTCTATTAACTGAGTCTGTAATTGAGAGAACTGAGACCAAAGAAAAAGAAGACGATTGGATACCAGCTAATCCAAAGTCCAAAAAGGACAAAAAGAAAGAAAAAAAAGAGGCTGTTGTAGAGGTTGATGTTAAGCCTCAAGAGGTTGTTCCAGTTGTACCTGAAGTCAAAGAGGTCAAAAGTAAAAAATCCAAAAACAAATCGGCTGCTCAAAATTTGGCCCATGCCATTCAAGACGCTATTGTCGATACAGTCGAATCGAAAAATCCCAAAGTTAATCTAAAACAAACTTCGCTTACTGATTCGATTATTTTAATCGAAAAAGAGAATAAGCGTACTGAATCGAATCAATCGTCAAACGATTCTTTACAAGATATCGATGGCGATGATGGTTTTATAACTATAACCAATAAGAAAAGTAAAAAAAATGTTAGACGAGAGCAATAAATATTAAGCCAAAAAATAAGAACGTTCTTCAAGAAATAAGTAACCAAAAATTCGAGTCCGTTAAAAAAAAATTTTTTTTTGTCAGAAAATAAAGTCTTTTTGAAATTTTTTTTTATAGTTATATATATATTTTTTTTCAACGAAAATGATAGCACTCTGGCTGGCCAAAAATGCGTTAGTAGTGAGTGTTTAAATATAAGGATAATTATTTTTTTTTGTTTAATGATCGATTTTTTTTTCTTGTGAAAGTCAAGCTGATCTTTTTTTATATGGATTAGTTGCTTTATTTTTTAGTCTTGTTAAATTATTTTTCAATTTTTATCTTTTTATGATGGAAAACCGAGTACTTTTAAACTAATAAAAATTCATTGAGAATGAAATATACAATTTTGTTTAATATATTTATTTAAATAAAAATCCAATAAAATATAATAAAAACATAAAAAAATTTTAAGAGACCCTGAAAAAAGATAAAATTGAAGATAATGTATACCAAGTTTACAGTTGAGATTTGATAAATGAAATAAAAACCTCTGCTTGGATACGGTCAAACAAATCTTAACTATACTTATTAGTGCTCCTAAATTATCGAAATGTGTTTAGACTTAAACTTATTTGAAAAAAAAAATTAAAAAAGTTAAATTCTTTAAAAAAAAAAGTCGAAAAATAAGGGTCTAGGTTCATAACAACCGAAAATCAGGTTTTCACACACACAAACGTTTGAGATCGATTCATAAGTAATTGAGAAACTAGAAACCCAAATGAAGAAAAGAGGTAGACCACATTAGGTTCCTAAAGCACTTAAAATAGAAAAACATATTAAAAGTTTAAATAAAAGTCGAAAAACCTAAGACAAGACGAGGAGAAAAGTCAAAGTCTAAATCATCTAAAATAATCTAAGAAGACTGATTAAAAAAATATAAGAAATATACTCTTTTAGTAATTTATTTTTAAAATGAATTTTAATTATTAAAAATTTAGCAAGATTTTTAGTAGTTTTGATCAGGAATATTTTTTGTGTGCGAAAATCTGTTTTATGGTTGTGATTACCAGATTTTTGGTTGTCAAAAGGTTTTTTCCATAAAAAAACAACACCAGTTTTGAAAAATGTTTCTTGCGCCAAATTTCACTAAAAGAGCTTCAAAAAATTTAAAAAAAGCCTGCAAATATCCTCTTTAAAATCGGAAAATAATGTATCGCAAAAATATAGGGAACCTAATTTGGGGTTGTATATTTTCTGAAATTTTTAATTTTGAAAAAACTTTTCAATACACACATGTCATTAATGATTTTAGGGGGTCAGGGAAAAAAATGTAGAAGAAAAAATGCTTAATTCCATTATATAAAATTCTTAAAATATTATACCGTAATCCCCTATTTTTAGTTCCAGGTACAAATTGTTCGGTTTT
>NTPY01000883.1:563460-589405 GCA_002922825.1 Brachionus calyciflorus
CTTCAAAAAATTTAAAAAAAGCCTGCAAATATCCTCTTTAAAACCGGAAAATAATGTATCGCAAAAATATAGGGAACCTAATTTGGGGTTGTATATTTTCTGAAATTTTTAATTTTTAAAAAACTTTTCATTAATGATTTTAGGGGGTCAGGGAAAAAAATGTAGAAGAAAAAATGCTTTATTCCATTATATAAAATTCTTAAAATATTATACCGTAATCCCTTATTTTTGGTTCCAGGTATAAATTGTTCGGTTTTGTACCATGTAACAATTCTATGTCTGTATACATTTTTTGATAGTAAAGTATGACGGTATTGCAATCTTGTTTTTATTACTTGTAGTTTCTAATTTTTGCAAATGCTATTAGGCCATGGAATAAAAAGTGAGTTGTTCAATGGGACAAAATAAAAATTTTATTAATTCAGCGATTTTATAGGAACTGAATAAAAAAAAAACATTTTTTTAAAATAATAAATTGTTAAATTACAATAAATATTCTATGACGCCCTCTTTTCAGCCCACATTTTTGAAAATTTTTTATAAAATATAAGTTTAGTTTTAATTAAGAAAAAAAATAAAATAAATAAATTTGTAGAGCTAGATAAGCATTGAATTTTTCTTTTATGTGAAATTGTTAATTCTGTCGAAAGAGAAAGCTGAGTGGCGTTTTAAACTTAGAAGATTATTCTTGGGTCTTGTTGCTAATAAAGTAATTGCGATTAGTTCATGGTTTGTTCTCGATTTAAGAAATTTGACGAATAGTGAATTTGATCTTTCTTCTGATTTTTCAATTTTTAGAGTTTTATGGATGGTTTCGATGCTGATTTTTAAAGGGAAGAATTTGATGTTTGTTTTTTTTGATGCTTTCTTAATAACTTCTTTGACGTGGTTGGTCTATTTTAATTTTCGAGTTTGATGCCAAGGAAGGAGGGAATTTGGCTCAAGGGACATAGGCTGATTTTCAATTTCAAGGTCAATCGCATATTTATTCATGTAATTTTTTCTTTGACCAGCAGTAGTGAAGATGGCGTAGCAGGTTTTTGACTTGTTGATTTTAATTTTTTTAACAGAATGAAATTATCCTATCTACTGCTTTTTGAAAGACTTTTTTGGTCTCTTTTTTTTTATTTGAATACCATATAAAGAGATCATCTGCAAAGAGAGCTACTTTGACATCTGTAGAAATTTAATATATGCAATATCGCTAAAGTAGGGTATAAAAATAGACGGAGAAAGACAGCTACCTTGAGAGACACTGGCTCTGATGGGTCTTGGAGTTGATAGTGATCCGTTTTGAGAGACTTGAAAGGATCTATCTTATATAAGAAGAAATCTTTTTGATACTTTACATCATTTTTGGGTTCTTATGGCTGCTTTTTTTCAAGTCAAAAGTTTGAAAGCAAATATTCATCAAAATAATACGAATAAAAGTGTATTTAGAAAAGTTCTTAACCTAAAATCAAAATATCAATTTTAATTGATTAACTGAGAAAAAAAATTCAATTGTCCAGGTAAAATTTAATTTTTCCAGCTTTTTATAGAATTTTCCAGGTAGATTCATTTTTTTGTTCATTAAACAAACGGTAAATGTACGTTTCGTAGAAAAAAAAATTCGTAGAATAATTAAATCATAGAATAAAAAAATCATAGAAATACTTTATTTAATTAATCATCGAAAAAAAAATCATAGAAAATTATCTCATAGAATGATTAAGTCATAGAATTTACTATTAAATAATAATTTCATAAAATAATTGATTAATTGGTAATTAAGCTTTTACAGATTTGGTTTTGTAATTTTTGTGATTATATATTTTGTCATTAATTAAGTTCGCCAATCCATTCAAAAATAATCCCATATGAGCTCTATTGTAAGCATCTATTGTTCGTTTTAGATCTTGTTCTCTCTTCTCGACTTTACTATTTGTAACTTTTAAACACTTACCACTAAAAAGCAAAACCAAATCAGCTTCCATAGTGTTTTGTTCTTCTTTAAAAAGATCTATCACTTTTTTTATTGTTAAATTTTGGCAAGTATTTCTGCTTATACGAGAATGCCAAGATTCGATACTGTTATTGGTTCTGGGCAGTTGTAATTTTACTCTGTTATATAAATTCCAAAACTCTAAAGGAAATCTAGATTTTTTAGTATCACTTCCAACATAGTTGTTTTCAATTTTTTTTCTATAAGTTGTATAATTTCTATGATTTTTTTTTCTATAAGTTGTATAATTTCTATGAAAAAAAAGTTTCTATGAAAGCCATTCTATGAGAATTTTTTCTATGAAAATATGATTCTATGATTTTTGTCTTCTATGAAAATGATTTCTACGAACTAATATTTTCTATGAAATGTCACATCATCAAACAAACAAGTGTGATTGTCCATGGACAATTGTCAAGGTAAGTTATAAGACCCTATATTCCAAAATTTTTCGCTATTATTGAGAGTTATCAAAGCATTAAAACTCCGGGTTTTTGGGAATGTTTCAAATTATTATTTTTCACTTCTTTTGAGACTTTAAAAATCGTGAACAATTCGTTAGCCGAATAGATGTAGATTTTTCGTATAATCTGCCTAAAAGAGTGAATTTTTTAGATAAACTTTTAAAGAAAACTCACCTAAATTTTAGTTATTTATAGCATCTTTCAGATATTTTTATTTATTTATTTATGTATTTCAGCCTCATAGGCATTACAAAAGTTTAAAAAAAAAAAGAAATAAAAAAGAGTTTAATTAATAATTAAGATACAAAATATATAAGTAGAGATCTACTTTAAATTATAAATTAAAATAAAAAAGTTTTTAATTAATCAGGTAATTCCTGGTTTAAGAATCAGATTTAAATTATCATATAAAAAATAAAATATTGAATTACTCATGAATGAGATTACTATTTGATAACAAATGTATTTGACAGAGTCAACTAGGCCTTTATTTTCACATTTGAATAAATCCTCGATTAATTCAATAATGATTTTGCAATTATGTTCATGTAAATTGATACTAAGTTTATCTTCCAAAATTTTGATTTGCCTATAAAAAGATGAATCTTTACTTGAGCATACCACAGGTTGCTTCCTTATTTCATCAAATAGATTTTTACACAGCTTATTATTAAAAATTTGCCTAAGGAAAAAAACTTTATGCTTAAAATAAATTTGTGAAATTGACTCTATTTTTAAAGCCTCATACAAAGGCTTAGTACATATATTATTTTCCGACTGATGATACTCGATTATTATATTTTTAATCTTAAAAATTTATCCGCTTTATTTTTTTAAAACTAAATATCAAAATTAAAATGTTTGAAAAAACCGATTGGTAGTTTAACTAAAAACTACAAAATAACTCCCGCCCCCTACTGATCTATTGACTAGTTTTTAAAGAGTTAAATTTAAGAGTTTATATCAAAAATTAACAATTTCTATCAATTCAGAAATTTTCTCATTTGATCAAAGGCAAAATTCAAGACTTTAACTTTTGTTTTTTTATTAAGAATAAAAAAATATTTTGAAATAATTTCATTTGACTAATATTTTTTGAATTTCTAAATTAGAAAAAAAAATGAAAATTTGATCTTTTGAAATTACTAGAATGGGTTCTTCAATATCAAAATATTTACTTTTGTGCAATAGGAAAAACTTTCAACAGATGAATATTTCAATGTCACCAGAAATGACAAGCCCAAGTTCATCCACAAATCGTTTACGTATAAATAATTTTAATTCAAACCTTAATAAGTCCCTTTCGTTGAACGTACAATGCTCACTTTATGAAGATTATACAAAGCTTGAAAGTCGAAATATGACTAAAACATTGGATTTATTTATTGATGATATGCTTCCATTAGTTAGATCTGTTTTAATGAAAGAGTAAATCTTACATTTTTATAAATTTAAATTCAATCTTAATATATCATGTTATTCCAAAAGTAACAATGATAATACAGAGAATATAATTCGTTTACAAGAAGTAGCTAGAGATGAAGGAATATGGCTCAGTATTATTTTAAGATTAATTGATAGAATTAAACTGAATGATCAACTAGGTCCATCAATAATATCTATTTTTATTGAAGAAACCCCTCTACCATCTCAAGTTAAATTAACTTTTTTTTTCTTTTAGATTCTAACTTTTTTAAAATTTATCTTTTAAAGGAACAAATTACTATGCTTTTAGATACTTTAAGGCTAAATGATGTTAAATATAATGAAAAAATTCAAAGGAATATTTTAGTAGTATTTAGTTGTTTGAGTGAAAAAATAGCTGGTATTCTTTATTTTTTACTTTGGTGAAAGTTAATAAATTTTAAAATTTATATTTTAACAAGGTACTAGTATAGCATCATTTCTAGCCGAAAAAACTATTGATTTTATATTCAACTGTCTTGTAATAAGAAATTCATTTTAAAAAATGATTTTTATTTGATTTTTGAAATATTTTATTTTTTAGGAAAATGGAAACAATTTAAGTCTTATAGATGAAATAAATGACAAGAATTCTGTAAATAATTTTTAATTGAAAATTCTTTAGTTTTTAACGAAAAAATTATTTTTAAGTATGAATTGATCATTGTATTATTTGCTCTAATTACTTTGGAAAACTTTTCAAAATCTTGTAAGAATTTTAAAATTTTTTGTCAATAAAATTAAACATCAATTTTCTTGTTTTTCAATTTTCAATTAGCAAAAAGCAAATTTATTATTGCACAAGAACTTTCCAAAAAAGGAAATACATTATTATTTTTATCAAGCTGGCATAAGCATCAAAATCACATCAAACATCAAATTGGGTTTTTAGCTCAGTACTTATTGGACAATATATGTAAGATTTTATTTTTGTTTATAAAAGAGAAATATTATATGGGAAATTTCGGCTTAGGTTGCTTTATCCTAGTTATGGGAAACCGGTTTTCTGTATAAAACCGTTTTGGCCAAAATTACGATCTAAAATCTCTTTCTCGAAAAATATATCAAATTGAATAAAATTCTTTTTTTTTCGACAACATAAAATGTAAGTAAAATTAAGTTCAAAAATGGTTTTAACGACCGTCTTAAATTTTTTTAAAAACAGGTTTAATTTAATTTAAATTCAGGATAAACTCTTAAAGTTATGATTATGGTATCAAAAGATAGAGAATTTTATTCTTTAAAATTTGATATATTTTTCTAGTATTTCAAAGGGTTTTTGGTCGAAACGGTTTTATACAGGAAACCGGTTGCCTATCCCTATTTTTTTATTGATATTTTTATACAGGTGGAGAAAAAGTAGCCTAAATTAATTTTTTTATTGGGGAAAAAGTATCTTTTTATGGTGATTAAAAACTAGATTTTAAAAAATATATCTTTTTAATAATTGCAATTTATAATTACCGTATTTCCTCAAATACAAGATCGAGTCGCTATCTATTGAAGACCTTCTATTTGAATTTTTTTTAGTCATAAAAAATGACTCAAATAAAAGAACAATAAGCTTTTATTTGATTCTTTTATAGAAAGAAAATATCAATGTTGTTGCTAATTTTATTTATTATAAACTTATGGGACTTTAAATAAAGCAATCTTTTAATCGAGACAATTTTTGAATCGAAAAAAACTCAAATAAAAGGTTTTTTTTGCCTCAAATACAAGCCTCGCGCTTTTATTTGAGTGAGCTTGTATTTGAGGAAATACGGTAAGAGTATTTATTTTCATGCCATGATCTAGTACATTTTTTCTTATATATACAAGGAAATTGTCTGATTTAACATTTTGTTTTACAATCATATCTCATTGGATCTATATTCAGCGTGGCATTAATTGGCACAAACATATCGTATTCCCTTGCTAAATAATGCAGCATCATAACTTAAGATGCGCCTCTGGCGCATGCGCTCTAATCTCCATCTCACCCATGGTTTGATGGTGCATGCTCTAAACCTAAAATCACGTCTTTAATGCCGTATTAAAGACGTTTTTTTATGATTTAATGCGGCACTAAATGTGTGATCTAAGTCAAAAAATTCGAAAAAATAAAATTAATTAATAATTATTTTCTAAATATTATTAATTAAAAAAATAAATCGAAATTTAATTTTTTTATTAATTTAACATGGGTGAGATGATGATTAGCGGATGTACCAGAAGGCATCTTAATGATGCTGCATTATCTAGCAAGGGTATCTGATTGAACATAAGTCACCTTTTGGCAAAATTTTACTTAACTAAGATCTTTTGATCAAGAAAAAAAAATTAAAAAAAATCTTCGTCGACCCAATTAATAGTCAATTTTTTTGGATTATTAAAAGTTTAACAAAATTTTGAAAAATCAAAATTTCCTACTCACTCTAAATTAAAATGAGAATTCATCAAAATACTCTCTTAATTTCTTTAAGTTACACCTGAAAACCATATTTATGGTTATACTAAATATGATTATAAAAATACTAATGTTAGATTAAATGATGATGATACAAGCGAAAATTTAAAAATTTCACCTGATGGTTTGGAAGTAATCAACTACTATTTTTATCCATAAAACAAATTAATCTTGTTAATTTTTTGAATTTTTTTGCTAGGCAAGAAATGATGCTCTCTCCTTTGAGTCAGCTCGTAGCACGGTACAAGTGGATAATTCATGTTGGTTTTATGAAGCAACTTTACTTACTAATGGTATTATGCAAATTGGTTTCGCGACAAAATCTGCTGGGTTTTTAAATGACGTAAATAAAAAATTTAAACTTCAAATTAAAAAAAAAGATGTTATTTTAAAAATATTTAAATAACAGCAAGGATTCGGAATCGGTGATGATCAATTTTCAGTAGGTTTTGATGGCTGTAGAAGCTTAATATGGTATAATGCTGATCCATATCCAACTGATAAAAAATTTTCATGGAAAGAAGGCGATGTTGTCGGATTACTCTTAGATATTTCGCAGAAAAAAGTAATGTTTTACTTAAATGGTATTTTAGTAACTCCCGTACATACAGATTTATTTCGTAAAGTTAAGTAAGTCAATTTATTTTAGAAAAAAATTAAGATAAATTTGAATTTATAACTCAAAAAGCAATGGAATTTTTCCTGCAGCAAGCTTAATGTCTTTTCAGCATATTTTATTCAATTTTGGAAAAGATCCATTCAAATATCCCCCAAGTGACATAAATTTTAATTGTTTTAATTCATATGGGGTTTTAGAGGAGAAAGAGTGTTATGTATTGCCAAAGTAAATTACTAAAAATTTAAGCAAATACTTAATTAGTTACATGAGTATTTTTTTCCTAATTAAAAAGGCGTTTAAAATTGGAAAAATTACGAAAGACTTTGATAAAAGATGATGCATGTTCAATATGCTGTGAAAATATTTCAAATGTAAATATAGTTCCATGTAAACATAAACTCTTTTGCGAAAATTGTGTAAAAAGATTGTCAATGTGTCCAATTTGTAGAAGCCCTATTGTAACATATGAAGTTTATACAAATTAAGTGCTTATCTGGTAGCTCTTTAATGAAATTTTTTATTCTTAATTATTTTTTTTATTAGCAAGCCTAAATTTTTCTACTAATCAATTTTTAAAATATTCTTATAATAAAAGATTTAATTTTTTTTATAAAATCTTATTTAATATTTTAGTGACGAAATAACGAATGATGTCAACTGACGTCAGTATATTTTTTTCTTGCATGCACTAAAATTCGACATTGAATAGAGTTAGGAAAACCAAATTTTTTAAAAATTTTTCTAAATTTCAAAAGAAAAATTATTTTTTATTATTTAAAAATTCAAAACTGAATATTGGTGCGGGGTTAAAATTAAAATTTTGGAAATTGGTGCAAAAAATTTTTCGTTTTTTCGATCCTAAAGTAATAAAAAAAAACTTTTAGATTAAAAAAAATTTTTATATGAATAATACTCCGATCATTTTATCGTCAGAAACAAATCAAGCAAGAGAAATTTTTTACGCGTAAATTTTCCTATTCGTAAAACGATTTTATGAGAAAGTGAAAAAAAAATGATTTAAAAAAATTCACATTTGGAGTCATTTACTCTTTTAACAAAATCTTTTTAATCTAAAAGTTTTTTTTTATTACTTTAGGATCGAAAAAACGAAAAATTTTTTGCACCAATTTCCAAAATTTTAATTTTAACCCCGCACCAATATTCAGTTTTGAATTTTTAAATAATAAAAAATAATTTTTTATTAATTTTTAATTTTTTTTTAATTATGGATAAAGATCCATGTTTATTTGTTTCCGATCAAAAAAATGAGAAGAATTAAATCAAATAATAGAAACAAAAACTATATTTTGATTTTCACATACTGTTACTAATAATTTTGTGCCCCAAATAATTAATATAATTTTAAAATATAAATAATAATTTAAAGCGGAAAATAAAAATTCTTAGCGAAAAGTAATAATTTTTGGCAGTAAAATAAATAAGGAAAAAAATAAAGTTTGCCAACATAAAGCAATTTAATTAGCAAAAAAATAATTTTTTGGACAGTGAACTAATAATTCTTAATATACAGGTAAATAAGAGCCTAACTTAAAATGCATCTTTGAAGCATGCACTTATTACTATCTTACCTATCTTTAAGTGATGATGATTGATGGGACATTCTCTAACATATAATCACTTAAAAATAAGAGAAAAATTCAAATTTTAATTTTTTTTAATCAACAATATTTTTAAAATAATTATTAATTATTTTTTTTAATAAATAAAAATTTTGATCATTTTTTTAAAACTTAAAATAAGAAATTCAAAAAGCTCACACAATTTTCAATTCCAATTATGAAATCCTAGAGTAAAATTGGATTTATACTCAAGTTCTTTCATTAATTAATAATGATTTGAGTTTCTTTATAACAAAACTTGAAATAAAATAAAATACGAAATAAAATACTCTATCTATTTGAATATGTATGATTTCTCAAATTTTTTTTTGATAAAAATTTATTCTATACACAAAAATAGAAAAAAATTATGATATTATTTAATAAAAAAAATTGATGCTCATCCAGAATCTATTCATTTTCTTTTCATCTAACGAATGAATACCTAGAAAAAAAACTAATTAGAAAAAATAAATTAAATTTTCGATTCTTTTTTTCAACATCAGAATATCATGGAAACAAAAAAAACAAAAATTTACATTTTAATATTTCCCGATACGGGACATGTGAATCCGATAGCTGGAATAGTTGAAGTGCTCGTAAAAAATAAAAATTGCGATGTTGTATTCTATGGTCGAAAAGGTCAAAAAGATTTAATTGAACGAACAGGTGCTCAATTTAGACAATATAGATTTTACCGAGATGGCAATTCAATATCAAAGCCTCTTAAAGAAGACCCATTCACGAACGACTTATATTTATTCACTGATTTCATTAATTTATCTTATCAGGAAATTCCTTTGCTCATTCAAGATATAGAAATAGACAAACCTGATTTAATAATCTATGACCAACTATCAATACCAGCTAAATATTTGCTTAGAATAATGGAGATAAATTTTAAAAATAGAAAAAGCTCTATGAATGTTCCACCATCTGTTCAAATATACACTTGTTTTCCATGCAAAGCAGGTGTATATCCAACTGAAGACTTATTAGAAAAATTTCCTTGTGAACCTACTGGATTTTTGTACAATTTAGAAAAATATATTTTAAAAATGAAACAGTTAACTTTTAGTCTTTATTTTGGCATTGATTTTATTGATCCTTTTGAATTATGGTCCGATTATTTTTCCGATTTAAATATAGTCACACTAATTCCTGAGATACAACCAATGAGCGAGAATTTTGGTTCATCATTTAAATTCGTAGGCAGTTGTGTTTCTGAAAATGTGCATAAAAACAATATAACCGATTCAAAACTTGTTGAATTATTATACAACTTTAGTCCTTTAAATCCATGCTTCGAGAAAAACAATAGAAATTATTTTAAACTAATTTACGCCAGTTTAGGAACTGTTTTCAACAATAATATATTTATTTTTGATATAATAATCGAAGCGATTAAAGAATTAAATAAAGAAATGAGTAATATTAAAGTAGTGTTGGGCGTTGGAAAAGATAATTTTAATATTTATGAAACAAGAAGAAAAATCGGAAGTTATATTGTTCCAGATAATGTTTCAATTTTAAGTTACGCTCCTCAGATAGAAATATTAGAACGAGCCAGTTTGTTTATAACTCATTGTGGAATGAATAGTGCGAGTGAAGCAATTCAATTTGGTGTCCCAATTATTGGAATACCAATCAAAGCTGATCAACCACTAGTCGCTTATAGATTATGCGATGAACTTAATTTGGGAATTCGTTTTGAACCTTTGACATTCAATCATAAAGAACTTAAAAATGGCATTAAAAAAGTATTAAATGATGATTCCTATATGGATAGAATCTTGGAATTTACGAAGATTTCCAGAAAATATAATGGAAGTCAAAATGCAGCTGATTTTATAATAGATTATTTAAATAAAAAAAATTAAATTTTATAAATCAACGTTTTTTTAAAATAAATATTGTTTTTTTAAATTTAATTTAAAATTTCAATTTTTTTTTTACAATTTTAAGAATTTACATTAGACACCACAATAGCCATCATGAACATTTTCCTAAATTATATTTCACAGTACTGGTTGAATACATAAAATCAGATTTTTGTTGATCTTAAAAGATATTATACCTTGAAATAACCATTTCAAGAATATAAAAACTTTTTTTAAAAAAGTTTTAAAAAATAAAATATTAGTTTCGGGTACGACATTAACTCGAGAGAAATGCAGTATCAATTTAAGAGCTGAGTAACATTATTTATAGCCAATAGTCTCAAAAATTATCTAAATATCGAATCTCAATAAAAATTCAAAATATATGGATCAGAGTTAATTGTTATTGATTTAATAAGGTAATTTATTCAAAGTTAACTTAAAGAAGGTACTAAAAGTTTAGCCTTTAGAACATCTTTCCATAAGCTTTCTCTTTTATCTTGCAAAGAAACGTGGCATTTATATTCGAAATTTCGAGTTTTGCCATACGTATTAAACACGTAAAAATGAATTTTTTTTATCAGATAAAAGCAGCATTTAAAACTGAAATTTTAAAAATTAAAGCGGCATCAAACATGAGAAAAAACGAGAAAAAAAAATCAATACATTTTTTATATTTTTGAATAAAAATAAATTTAAAGATGAGTAATTATATTTCAAATTTTTTTGACAGAATATTTTAAAAGATAAAACACAATTTTTGAATATCTATTACTACGAAATCCTTAGTAGTAAGACGTCATACCATTCAAATTCAATTTTATTTTTTTTTAATTTTTAGTTTTAAGAGAATAAAAATTGATTTGTAAAAAAGCTTGATTTGACAACTATACAAATAATTTGAAAAATTCGTAAAAAAATTTTTATAAAATTCAATCTAACATACTGCTACATAAGTCAAACATTGCTATACGTTCCTTCAAGCTTTTTATATAAGCTCTTTTCTATTAAATAAAAAATAATATTATTAAATGAAAATTATTTTATTTGCACCTAATAAGTTTTTACTTCTACTAGGCTTTTATGAACAAATTCCAATTGTTTAACTGTTTCATCGTCTTCCTCTTTTGAATATGTGTCAATAGCATTTTGTAGTTCTTTATTTTCAGGTAAAACATAATGTCTTGGTATTCGGAAAATTTTGACTTTTAGAAGTTCCTGTAAATTGATATGAGTTCTGTGTTGAGAAGTAATTTTTCAAAAATTTTTTAAAATAATATACCATTAAACAATCTCCTTCAGTTTTAACTGTATCAGCAAAACTGGTGAAAAAAATTTCAAATAATCTTGTTCTTTCTTCTGGTGTTAAATGCGGAAACTTTTCCTTTAAAATTGATTCGAGTCGAAAAGCATGCTCGGCAAAAACATCTTTGTATGTATCCTCAACTTAAATTTATTATTTTCATTATTAAAGAATATTTTTTTTTAAATAAATTATTTTTCTTACATTTCAAAACGTATTCTTCACAAGTTATTCCAAAATATGTACTAGCAGTTATTGCTTCTTTCACAAAGCTTTTCATATTCTATTAAATCGAAAAAACTTTTAAGTATCACGCAAATTTTTTCAAGAAATTTTAATAAAAATAAAAACTCTATCGATTTTTGGGGTATTGTTACGAGCTGATCGCCTAATATTGAATTATTTTATATTTTTCAAAGTAAAAAATTACACTCAAAATATTTAAAGTGAAGGTGAACTTTATAAATAAGGTGACAAAGACTGGTCATGTATTAAATGACCAATTGGTCACATTCTGCAATATTTAGTAGTCAAAAAAGAAAAAACTATAGACAAAGATTTGTTCTGGTGCTACAGAACGATAGAAAAGATTATTTCTAAAGACTTCTTATAAAGGTCATGCTAAAAGCAAATAAGAATAAAATTCTTTGAAAGTTTTTTTAAAAATCATTGATATTTTTTAATGTTTTTAGTCTACCTTAACAAAGTCTTACCTCTACATTTTCAGCGTTTGATGACATTTTGTGTGTTTTTTTTTTAATGAAATTTAATTTTTTAAATAAAAATAAAAAATTTAAATTATTTTTAGAGTTAGGTTTGAAAGTTTTTTTTTTTACACATTGAAATGCGTAACTTAGTTGTCATTAGAATCAAACTCTAAAATTTTTATTTATTGGTAATTATTCTTTGGAACTGCCGAAATCTTTAAAAAAATCAAAATACTGATAAATTATTAAGGACTCACAATTTCCTCATTTTTCAAGAAATATTCAGTTAGTGCCATTTGCAAGCAATTGAACATGTGGCACGCATGTTCAGTACACTTTAATGAGACTGGGTAATTTGTTGACAGGTTAAAAATTCATTTAATATTAATTAAAGCTTTTTTGGAATAAATTTTATAGTGGTTCAAGTTTTAGTGTGTCAAAACTCATTTGAGTTTAAGTGAATTTTTAATAAAGAGTAGTAAAGTTTTAATAATTATTATTTGCCAATTTAAATTTATGAATAAACCGGGCTTATGTTTAAAAAAAATAGAGATGTAGGTTTTAAAGGTAGACTAAAAACATTAAAAAATATCAATGATTTTTAAAAAAACTTTCAAAGAATTTTATTCTTATTTGCTTTTAGCATGACCTTTATAAGAAGTCTTTAGAAATAATCTTTTCTATCGTTCTGTAGCACCAGAACAAATCTTTCTCTATAGTTTTTTCTTTTTTGGTGCTCTAACTTTTTTTGAACAAATTCATGAAGAAGTTCACAAATTTAAGTCAAAAATAGATAAAGATATAAATTAATAGTTTGTTTTAAATTTGAATGGATGTTGAAAACGAATTATTGTTCGAAAAGAGATAAAAATATCTGCGAATCTCCCTGAAAAAAATAATTTATCCAAAATTTTAATTAAAAGTTTTTATCAAAATTAATTTTTTTTTATTTCGAATTTTAGATACCTCGGATTTTTTTTTAAAGTCATTTTAAAAAATTAATTTTCCAATATTCTTCCTTTTTTTTCAAAATTAAAATCAAAAAAAGGAATAAACCTTTAGAAATTTATGCTACGGTAGTTTAGTACGGTACGATATTACAGTACGTTAAGTAATACGGTTCGAATACGGTACGGTTCGGTTCGATACGGCTACGACACAATTTTAATAGAAGTGCAGTAATAAGAAGAGTTATTTGAGCTCATACGACTTCCATAAAAACTTTTGCTTATGGTATAAGATAAAATAAAAGATACAAATCGTTAAATCAAAGGTTGAACTGAACTGGTTAATTATTGTGGACGAGTTACTTTTAGCGATGAATCAAATTCCGAGTGGTTTAATCACTTTTTGTTTGGGAGAGATCGTAAAAAACTGAGAAGATTTTAGTGTTTGTTGAAACGATTTTACAATGTGTTACGATTTTACATCAATCACAAAACTTAGCTTCAAAAAGATTTTTGTTTATTTTTTTCTTTATTAAAAAGGTAACTATTCTGATTTTGAAAATTTGAGCCAACATAGAAATAAATTTTAGTACGCCTATGCAAGCTAGTATCTAAATCTATTTGATTTTTATTTAATAAGTATTAGTATTTTTTCCAAACATAATTTTAGTGAGCAAAAATTTTTTGCGTATCTTTTTTTAATGTTCATGTTCTGTTTTGTAGTTTCTTTTTATTTAAAATAAGCTTAAATAAACAGTTTAAATTTCTCTAGATATCAATTTCCTTTGGTATTTCAATCGGATGGTTTTAGATTCTAGTTTACTATTTTATAATTAATATGAATTTACAATGAACACATACCTAAAAGAGAAGCCAGTAATTTATTAAAAATAACGCATTTTCATTTAGATCATGGTAAAATCAAACAAATTGATTTAGGTTCTTGGCTTGAATTGAGAACAATAATATTGTTAATTCACTTTGTTTACCCAAAACTCGAATTCAGTTCGAAAAATTTTAGGGAATTAATTGAGTATTAGTTTCAAAAAAAAATTGGAAGAATATCCTTCTCGGCAAAAAAATATAAATTTCATCTTAATATCCTTTCCAATTATTTGAATTTAAAAAATTTTTTTCTATTAAATTGAAAAATAAATTTTAATTCATTTAATTTTTCTCTAATGATCATAAATATTAAAAATCTTGGTATTTTTATATTATTTATTGTGGGTAAGTGTGATTCTAGAGTCATAAATAGTTCACAGTGTGCACAATCTAGTCGAATAATCCAAGAAAATTTTAAAACAAATTCAAAAAAAATTTATTTTACAAATTTCGATGACTATGATCAAATAAAACTAGAGTGTATAAATATGACTGATGAAAAATACAGCATTGGAAGTTTAAAATTTCATTCAAATTTTAAAACAGAATTAAAAAGCAATTTCAATTTTGACATCAAAGGCATAAAGTATTCGTCTTTTCCAAGCATTAGCCTTTATAATATCAACAAGTTTAATTATAATTCGAGTATTTTTTTAAAATCCAAAGTCATTTTTAGCATTTATTATTCATTTTTTAATTTTAATGAGCAAAAATGTGACCTAAACCAAACTAATAAATTTACTTTATTTAAAAATATTTATATTTTACAATTATTTCAAGTTAAATTTACCCAATCGATTTGTCCATTAGTATTTTTTAATCTTTCTTTGGAACAATTTGGAATAAAATACATTACAAATACGATTATATTGAGTAATTTTATTTTGTTTAAACAAAAAAAATTGGAATTAAACTTTGAGCTTAATCAACTTTTGTTTTATGTTTTTCGTATAGAACTAAGCAATCGAACATTTGATACGAATGTATTTTTAAATGTAACAAGAGTGAAATTTGTGGGTAAACTCAATTCGATTGACGGACTTTTATTAACAAAATTAAAAAGACTTGAAAATTTAACTTTTAATATCGTGAATTTAATATCTATTAATTTCAATTGGATTAAAACTCTTAATGTAAATCTAGATAAAAAAATAAAAATAGTGATTCAGGAGATCTATTGGAGTGATTATAAATTTCCAATTAAAGATTTTTGTTTTTTTAAAGATTTTCCAACTTATAAAAATATTATATGGACCTTAAAAGATCCTAAAATTTTCGTTAATTGTAGTTGTGTTTTATTCTGGATATATGGATATAATCGATCAAGTGAGATCTGTGAAAATGTTCATGATTACAAAACATGTGATTTTAGCTCAATATTAAATAAATGCATTGATTACAATCCAAGAAAATTTGTTTTTATACAAAAAGAATATTTACTAAATCAAGATTTCGAAAAAACTAAAGACTTCAATTTTCTTGGATCTTGGGTCAAACAAGTTATTCAATTTGTGGTACCACTAGCCTGCATTACAGGCTTATTTATAAATATTTTAAATGTCTTAGTTGTCTTGAAAACTCTTGAAATTTTAAAAATTAAAAACGAAAGTAAAAATTGTCTAATTTACAAATTAATGTTGTACAATTCAATAAATAATGGACTATATTGCTTTGTTATGTTGTTTCATGTGATAAACATGTGTCCAATTTTTAATGGAATGTATTGTTTTGAAGCTGGTCAAACAGTATATGCTCAATATTATGAAATTTTAATGGTAGATTTTTTCGGAAGTTGTCTCAAAAGTCATACGAATATACTTTCGATGATAATTTCTTTAGTTCGTTACGTAATGCTTGATAAAGAGTCTAAAATGTCTCATTTTATTATTCGTATAAAAAAATTTAAAAATCTATTTTTAAAATGTTTATTTTTTATTATATTTTATTTTTTGATATTTTTGACAAATATTGATAAATTGAATCAGTCAATAATTAATTATAAAACAGACGAATGGTGGGACCCGGAATATTTTAATAGTCCGACAAAAAATTGGTTTCGTAAATCAGTATTTTTTGAAAACACGGGATTTTTTACGGGTGTAAATGTGAATTATTATATTTTTATTTTCAACTCGATCTTTAATAATATCATAATTTGGTCAATACTATTGACTTCTGACATGTTTCTGTTAGTAAAATTTAAAAGCTTCATTAATCAAAGTAAAAAGCTTCAACAGAATATGAACAATCACATTACTATCAAACGAAAATCTCAAGAGTATCATCACAAAAAAGTATTGATGACATTTACAATTTGGTTGAACACTTCAGTCCTTTTGTTTTTAAGAGTTTTAGATTTTTTAAGCTCAATTTCTCTTATTGCTACCAATGCACTTGATCAATTTTGTAGATTTAGAGGAAAAATATGCGACGATCTTTTGGAATTTAGTTTTATTTTTAGCATTCTATCATGCTCTTATTTGACTGTTGTCTATTATACTTTGAACAAACCATTTCGAAAAAATTTTAAATTATTTTTTAAATTCAAATCAATTATTCCAAACGAAAATAGTACAGTCATACAAAGCTGAATCGGATCTGGTTTTTAATCGTAAATTGCTTTTTAGTCTATTAAAAATCGCTCTTTTCTTAATGCAAAATTTTTTTTTTTTAGATCATCTAAGAATTAGAATGAGCAAAGGCGAAATTTTTTTGATGTCCAAAGACATTAATGGTAGTATCTTTAAATTTTATTCAATTAAATGGAGATCCTGTAAAATATTCTCAAAGACTTCAAATAGAATATAATTGATATTTTCTAGCTAGATGGCATGAAATTTTCAAAAAAATTATTTATTTTGATGTATTTAGACTGAAAAAATCTTTTTTTTTAGCTTATTTAAAATTTTTCAAAATAAAAGCTCTTAAAAGGCATATTTTGCTTTACTATTTAATAAGGTTCGTAATCTGTTAAATGTGTCTCAGATTGTTTTTTTCCACACATGAGTCTATAGAATGTTCTTGCAAGAAAATCAAGTTTTTCCATACTCTTTTCAGTTAATGTCCATGATTCACATGCATATAGGAGCACAGGTACGCATGCCGCATTAAAAATTCTCATTATAAGCTTAAATTCTATCTTAGTATAGGTAAGGATGAGACTTAGCTTTTCAAACTCCGTCCTAGTGAGGTCAATTCTCATCTCAATATTTTTTTCATTTGATATAATGTAAGAATTTAGGTACTTGAAGTATTCAACCGTAGAGATTTGACGAGCATCATCAGCAAGAGGGTCGCTTTTTTCGATATTAAAAACCATTTGCAATGTTTTTTTTAGCATTTGGTAAGTTTTTTTTTAATTAGATAAAAGGCCAGAGAATGAAAGCTATGTTTTTTTAAGAAATTTGCCACAAATCAAGCCTAAATAAGTTTCTTACTTAATTTGGGAGACAAAAACTGCTTTTCTTCTCTTGTATAAACTAAATTTTGGACTTGAACCGATAAATCATTTGGTTCAAAAAATTTGTTTTTTTTCTAATTTAGATGAAAAATTGCTAAGGTATGCAGACTTATCAATCAGATTACGAGACCCAACCCTGCAAAAAATATTTGCTAATTTGAGTTTTATGTAAATTTCAAAACTAATTAAAATAAATATTTATTCGTAAATGTGATTAAAACACACAAAAGTAAAATAAATAAACTAAAACATGTAATAAAACACACAAAACAATTCATTTATAAAAAAAAATTTTTAAATTCAAAAAAAAATTGAGTTAAATATACTTTGAAAAAAAAATTATAACAATTAATTCATTTTTTTGAACTCATTCTGATATTTTACAGCTTCTTCTCGTACTTATCAAAGTATTCAAATGCATTTCCAGTACTTCTTTTTGTTTATTTTGAGTGACCGTTTTAGTTTCCATTAGAGCTCGTATAGACTCGCGTTTAGTTGGTAAATTTACTGCATTGTCAATAACAATTTTAGGTATGTTCTTCGATTTTGAACTTGACTCATAATTTTTGTCTTTATCTTTGGCTTTGGTTATTTGTCTATTTTGAAATGATGTCCTATGCCATAAATCTTTACTCTCTGCATTAGCTCTTTTTTCACATGATCTATTTTTCGAATTACATAAATTTGAGTGACATGGACAAACACAACTAGACGAAGACCGTTTCATAGTATTTTTCTTACTCAACTTTGTATTTAATTCATTTTGCCAATTTTGTATGCGCTTTTCCAAAGCACTTAGAGAAACAGTCGCATTATATTCATCTAGTTTTCCTTCTTCAATCAATTTACAATGTAATTTATCACTTTTACTTTCCATCATTTGTCTTCTTTCTTTCAATTTTTTTTCCAATTCTTGCGTTATTTTACTACTTTTAGAAATTAATTCATTATTGTTCATACACATCAAACTAAAGTCTTTTATTTTGTTATTTTGAATGTTAAAATTGGGCTCATTTTGTTGTCTTTCGCTATAACATTCTGAAAAGGTTGTAGCTGGACTTAAGGCAGCTGATTCAATAATCGGATTAATTTCCAGAACTTCATAGTCATCAGTTATCCCAGGTAATTTCCATGGTTGCATATAAGCATCTTGCTCTAAGATTTTATCATTTTTTTCAAGGGCTATTTCAGCTATTCTTTTTTCAAAAGGCTTAAAAGATGAAGGGATGTTATTATTTTGTTTACGAAAAGAGACAATTCTCTCGCATTTTTCAGCAACTTTTTCATTATCGTCTTGAAATGCTTTGTTAGTGACACCGTAAATGTAACTTTGTTGACGACTTACGGATTCTGCTTGATTAGGACTTTTAATTAAATCATTGAATAGATTTTGTGACGAGTAAACTGTTGAATCGCTTGAGCTCTCTGGTCGTAATTTTATTCTAGCTGATTCAGTTGAAGATGGTGAGGATAGAGAGCGTTTTTTTCGATTTGGAATACTTGATGGTGCATAATTTGAGGCCAAGTCAGCATCGAAATCTAATAATGATATAGATGACACTTTACGAGGCTTCTTAGAACCATTATTCTTTTTTGAATTGTTATAATCAGATTTTTTAGAAAAACGATTCCTTTATTTAAATAAAAAAAATTAACTTTATTTTTAAAAATTGGTTCTGAAAACCAATTTTATAGGAAATTTAAGATTTGAAAAATTTTAATTTCTAATCAATTTTTTTCTTAGAATGTTTATTACAACTAGAAATAAAAAATCCTGGACCAAATTTTATGTAAAGATTTTTTATCCATATAAAATTGGATCATAAAAATTCATCATTTTGAAAAGAAGACTTGAATGAATGCTACTAAATAATCGAATCAAATTTATTTTAAAAAACAAATTCTTTCTCAAAATTTTTGATTTTTCATTTACTGTGAAATTTTCTGAGCCTTTGAAAATTTAATTAATTTTCCTATTACTGCATTGCTCGTGAATTAACGTCGTACGCGTACCCGAGCCCTACTCGTACCGTACTTTAAGAAAAAATTTTTTAAATTTTATTTATGTGTTGATTTGTTTTTAAAAAAAATTCGAGTTATGGGTTAGGTCTGAGGACGGTACGGGTACGTTTACGAGATTAATTAGGGAGTAATGCAGTACATTTTTTTCCTTATCAATTATCCTGGCCAACCTACTACAAACGACCACTATTTCTCTAATAGAGAATTTCACGAGCTTTCTAAAAACGAATTAAGGATTAATAATTGATTTTTTTCCAATAAAAATCTTAAGAAAACTACTTTTTCCGACAAAAAACTGAACTCATTTTTAAAAAGCTCGTAAAATTCCTTTTTTTAGATTCCTTTTCTTAAAAAGCCCAAAATCTGATCAATATTGGCATATTTTTATCCTTTTAAACCGTAAATTATAAAACAAATTTTTATCTAATAGAAAAAACAAAAACACTATAGATTAAGCCTAAGACTCATGACAAGGATCAAAAAAATTTTAATTAATGTTTCCTTATGCTCATCAAAAAAATAATACTTACAATAATATTTTTGTAGAAAAAGTGAGTATCAACATAATAGATATTAAACCAACAATAAAAGCCAAGGCAAAAAAAGCCAATTTCCATATGTTATCATCTTGTGAGTATATTTTATTTGAAATAGGAACTGAGCGATCACAAGCACAAAAATTATTATTTAAATTATTTCTAAGACCTGCTCTTACATTTACTGATCCATTATTGTTATTATTACTATTAAATTTGGTTGAACTAAGAGAAAATTGTATTAGAGCGAGTAAGCTTTTAGTCGTAGCTGTAATAGGGACAGTTGTATTTGTAGCTATTGTTTTCAATGTTGATTCTTTTGCCCTGAATATTGAAGACTTGGCAAATGGTGAGGTTCTATTCGTTTTTAAAACTGATTGGACAGTTGCATTAAAAAACTGTAAAGTAGAATTGTAAAAAGGCACTTCAGTACTAGTAGTTGTATTCAAAATAGTTACATTCATTCTTAAACTTTCACTTTAATTTTTGTCAGCTAAATCATTAAATGAAAGCTTCTATCGATTAATTACCACTATTCTAAACAAAAACAATAAAAAAATACTTTTTTTTATTTTTTTTAATTAACTATAAAATATCAAGCTAAATATAAATTTTGAGCTATTGTTGTTTTTTTTTGTATGTGTGGCCTATTACTACCAAACCCAATAAAACAAATTGTATGACTATATTTATTTGATTAGGTTTAAGGCAAATGATACTACAGAAAACTTCGCCTTTATTTACATTAATTTTCTTACAAAAATATGTTTTAATTATTAGAAGATGATTTGCTTTGGTACAGTTTTGTAAAAACACTATTTAAAAAAAAAAGAAAAAAACCCTTTTAAAAATCAACTTTTATTATTTGATTTGGAATTATCGATTTAGATTAGAAAAAAAAAGAGGAAAAATGTCTCAGTTAGAGTTTTAAGTTAAGAAAGGAAAAAAAACTTCTTGTTTACATTTATGAATTCATTAATCCGGTACAATTAAGCAATCGTATCTTATACTAAATAGAGAATAAAGCGAAGTAATAAAATAGGACTTTGGCTTAATTTTATTGCTTATTTATCCTCTAAAAGACTTAAAAATGTAAATAATAGGAAAATTCGGACGCAAAAATCAAATTTTTCGAGACGAAAATAGACGATTAAAATCGAAAAAAAATATTAATATTTTATTAAATTGTTTTTGGACTAATTTGATTAAAAGTTTTATTATTTTTATTTGAATTTTTCATGTTTGGCTATTTTTTTTAATTACAACTCCGATTTTGTACGGATTAACTTCATTTTTTTTTATGACCGTATGTTTTTTTAATTAAATACGCGGCCTAAAATTTAGATTTTTATTTTTTTTTTTTTCTCAAAGCCAAGGTCCTTTTATACATATAAATTTTTTAAATCACTTCTTTATTGATTCATGATTTTTGTTATCTATAAAGTATAAAGATACAATTTCAAGGCTTATAGATTTGACAAGATCATTTGAATTTTCTCAAATATGATTCAGGTAACTATAAAGACTAATCTCCGATTTATTATTAATATAAATTTTTTTTTAAAGCTTCTTAATAAATCACATATAAAATAAAGTCATGTCTAAAGCATATGACACACGTTTTTAATTAGGCTAAAAAAAAACATTTTTGAAACTTTCTCAGTTAACTTGAACGATTTAAAATAATAAAAAACATTAAAAAAAATAGCACCTTCAACAATCATGATTTTATCTGATTTTCCGTAATCCTGCAAATTAATTTTTTTTGGGCCTGTACAGTGATTCTTATGAAAATGTAACATCAACCGTCAACCGTAACCATAGCTCAAACATCTTAAAATTGAAAATTAAGTCGAATTAACATGGGTTACGGTTACGGTCAAAAGTTACGGTTGACGGTTGACTTTACATTTATATAAGAACAACTGTATGTCGGCGAAAAAAAACATTGATACCTAAATTTGTAATTCATTTTGAAACCTTATCTCAAATTAAATATAACTAGCATACCTAAAGTACATTTCTGAGTAAGTTCTGCTTTTAAAAGAAAGTATGTTTAAAACGTCTTTTAAAAGCATTTTAAGAAATTTTTAACAGTCTAAAAGCAATGCTTAAGAGGTGTTTAAGACGATCTTGTTCCTATCTTGAAAGATCTTATTTTCAATTGTTTTTTTTTCCAATTTCAAAAAAGTAAAGCAAACAGTCAAAAAAAAAACGAAAAATAAATATGAGTAAAAATAGCTAGTTTTGGTGATTATTTTCTATCATATTGAGACAATTTTGGCTATCACTAAAATCCGATTTTAGGTAGTTTTTTAGATGATAAATAACAATTGCAATTGAAAAAATTTCAATTAGATTTTTGAGATTCCTCTGTCTCAAAAGAAATTCAGTCCGTATCCGGATTTTAGATGGCTACTATTTATTATAGAAAATTGCTTGATCTATAAAATTGTATTTAAAACCGAATGAAAATATAATTTTCTTGGGAGCCATTGGTGATCACCAATTTCGGTCCAGTTTCCGCTAAACAAGGCTAACAAAAACTTACAAAAATGTCAAGATTTTAATATTTTCTCTGGGATGTGTAATGCAGGTATTATGACTTTTTGGTGATCTTCTACTTTTGATATGTTGGGACCTAGTTTGATCATTCGGAGATTTTATCAGGGTCTTTTTACTTAAATGTTTTTTTTTTGCTTAAAAAAACTCTTAAATGAACTGGCCTCTCAAAATTTGCTCGTGTTTCTTTCAATGAATATGGTATCAATTTGAAGGAAACAGCTCGGGATTTAGTAAGTTCTTTTGTCATTAAAAATCTTAATATATATATAGATAGATAGATCTATAATAATAGATAGATAATCAGATAACTAATGATTTAACTGCTTTTTTATTTTTTTTATCTTTAAATTAGAGAGGATTCCTAAAAATTAAATGAATTTTGGCCGTTAAAAATGCTGAAAACTTTCTAAAAACTTAATAAAGAAATTCAATGAAAAAAAAAGAATATTTAAACTCTGGAAAATTCGCCGAGATTTCCACAAGGTACAGAAAATAAGCCATTCTTATCCACATTATCAATAATAAATTGAATAATTAAAAATTTTTAAAGTAAAAAACTTTTAAATAACGTTGACAAAAGATTTTATAAGAAGTAGATTTCTCGCGAAATAACGGCGTATCCTTACAAAAAAAATTTTTTTGACTACAGGTACGGTACAGCTACCATATTGAAAAAAAAAATAAAACAAAAATTTTTATATTGTACGGGTAAGCCGTAAATTCGCAAGAAATGCAGAATCCTGTGATTTATTTCATTTTTATGTAATTCTTCTTTATATTCTCCATCTCTAAATTCGAATTAAATTCAAAAATAATTCAGTGAGAAAATAAGATCAGAAGATCCAATCTTGATTGTTCTACCTAGAAAAACCGATTTGCCAAATTATAAACAACCAGAGAATGTGATAATTCAGTATAAAACAGGAGCTACTTTCAATGATGACGTTATATGTGACTACATTCAGAAAGTAACTGCCCCCTACAAGCTTTCAAATGGTTTAGAAGACTTTTATTTTTTCATTGATTCTTGTAGGGGAACCGGTAAAAGAACCGGCTGATATTCTAGTTCGATCAGAGCCAAGAACTCATTTTTAGACCCCGCACTTTTATCCAAAATTTATATTTTTTAATATTTTTTAATTATTTTTAATAATTTTTTAATTTTAATTTTAGACCCCGCACTTTTAATCAAGACCTAAATAAAATTTATTTAATTATCTTTTATATATTTTTTTATTTTGCTTATAAACCCTGGCCTTAGTTAAAATTTTCACTTATAAACCCGTAGATTGTAACTCAAACTCATATTCTAACTCAGCGTTACAACTCAAAGTCGCGAATTCATCCCGTCGCACTTTTAATTATAAAATTTTAACATGGGACATGTCTATCCGGTTGCATGCACCCTATATGCAACGGGTATTAACCCACGCGTTTTTTAGCAAGGAAATACGGTATATCATGGGATACGAAACATTTTTCATTCAGAACCACTATTAGAAATAAGCGAATTTGGTAAAAAAAAATAGTTAGGGATTTTAAAAAAAAAAACTTTAAAAATAATAATCTATGCATTTTTTTTAAATTTATTGTTTGGATTTTTTTACCCTAAAGTTAATAATGTCTCATTTTTTTAAAAAAGAATTATTATTTTTCCTTGGGCGAGTTCTATAATTATAATACGCTTTTTATTCATTTTTTTTTAGAACTTAAGCTTTTCAATACAGCATTTATTAAAGGATTATTTTAATAACTTATGAGGTCAATTTCAAATTAAGAAAAAATAGTCACTGTGAAAATGTTCAAAGTCACTTTGTTACAGTAGAAAAATTCTTTTTTTTTAACAAGCTCTTCTTAATTTTTGTTTTTGTTGTTGTTGTAAAATTTCATTACTTAAAATAATTATTTTTTTTATTTTAATTTTTAAAAAATTTTATTAAAAAATTTGTCAAAAATTAACTAATAGAATAAAAAAAAAGTTATTTGAGATTAAATTGGCTTGTAAAAATTTATTTAATTTAAAAAAATATATATTTATGACAATTCATCCTCTTCTTCGACAGCTTCGGCAGAGGCTAATATACTTTTAATTTCTTCAGATGCCAATAGAAAATTTGTTTTTCCTTGCATGCCTTCAGATGAAATTTCATTATGTATTGATACTAAATTATGGCTAAATTGTTCCATTGAAGTTTGTAAATTATCCGTTATGGTAATCATTCCCATATTTTCGTGATTTAAGCTATCAATTAATGTAAATATACTTCCTTGCTTTTCCTAAATAAAAAATAATAATTTGGTTTCTTTTTTTTGCTTAATTTTTTGTTCTTACCTTAATATCATAACCTATACCCAATGCTCTACATGTTTGAAAAAATACACTATAATGTATTACAGATAAATTTGAATGGTGTAATTTAGTACTCATGACTGCATATCTCATATTATTTTCCTTTAAATTATTAAAAGAAATAAAAAATAAATATTTGGATAAGTGAAAAATCGAAAATTTTGAATATTTTTCAAAAATTTTAAACTTTCATAGATAATTATTTTTAAAATAGGTGGTATTTTGTAGGACTAGTAAAATTTATCAGTAAGATACTTGAAGCAGAGCTTTTAATATGCGAGTAACGAAACGTTAGTAAAAGACTTAAAAAGTTGATTAAAAATTTAGGGATTGGCCTTTAAGCCTTAATATTGTCTTTAAGAAATATGATCCTAAAAGCTAAAAATTGCCTATTAATCTGAATATATTCCCTTCAATATTGAAGACATGTCCTTTAAATTTTGATTGATTAAAAATTCTTTTATTTGAACTACGTTTTTATTTTAGTCAATCTAACTTAAAATTAATCAATAAATAATAAATAGAAATTTTTCTTACAAGAAAATTGCTACCGTATTACCTTGTACTGCGATGCATCGCATTACGATCCAAAATTTCGAATTTAAATGCAGCTTCAAACACGTAAAAATGAATTTTTTTAAAAAAAAATAAATGCGGCATCAAAAGCGCAATTCGAAATATCTTTTGTAAA